>PVJS01000323.1:0-27301 GCA_004027185.1 Glis glis
CCTCCTCTTCCTCCTTTCTCTCTTGCCATCTGTTATGTAAATTTTAGTCTTAAAAGGGCAGAGTAGCCTTGAGATGATACATTTCTTTCTCTGGAAAGCCTATGTCACCATGTCCTTTGGTCAAAGACATTGTTATTATTGTCATTGTTTGAAATATTTATTTTGCTACAGTCTATCATAAATAAGTCACCAGAGGTTCTACTACACCTCAGATGCACCTGAGAAGAGCCCTGTGCCATCCAACTGGTGACCTTCTAAAGGATGAGCCCTTTCTCATCCCACGCGGAGCACAGGCCTTCCATGTTGCCCCTGTCCGGTGATTCCTTCCAAATCCAGATGACCAGATAGTTCTTTATCCCCAGTGAGCTCAAAACAGTTGGTTTAGGCATTCCAGGAATTGCATCCCTCTTAAATTCCAGGCACAACAAAAGAGGAATAAAGTCAAGGCACTGGCTGTCTTAGAAGAGCCACTGCAGCCTCCATTGGCCTCTTAGCTCAGCGTCACCATGGCAACCACGGGCAGCTCAGCAAGGACCCCCAGAGAGGCGACTGCATGGGGAATCCCCAAACCATGTAGTTTCCTTTGAAGCCTGGCTATTCATGGTAGATATTGTCAGGTGAACTAGAACAATGTGCTTGCAAACATATTTTGTTTTATTTTTAGTGACTCAGAAAAATATCTAAAACCTTCATCAGAAACATCTTGTCAAAGGGAGAGTTGGGTTATTGAATTACCAACTTTTGTGCATCCTGACAATAATTAATCTCAATTCTTCCTCCCTCCCTCCCTCCCCTCCCCTCCCCTCCCTCCCTCCTTCCTTCCTTCCTTTCTCCCTCCCTTCCTTCCCTTTTTCCTTTCTTTCTTTCTTTCTTTCTTTCTTTCTTTCTTTCTTTCCTTCCTTCCTTCCTTCCTTCCTTCCTTCCTTCCTTCTCTTCTTCTTCTTCTTCTTCTTCTTCTTCTTCTTCTTCTTCCCTTCCTTCCTTCCTTCCTTCCTTCCTTCCTTCCTTCCTTTGGATTGAACTCAGGGCCTCGGGCATGATAGGCATGTATGCTACCAGTGATTCACTCCCCAAACCCACTGCTTAATTTCTAAGGCCATATAATCCTTAAAACTTTTGTTGAAACTTAATTTTCTTATTCCAGTGCTGTTATAATTTTCCTTTCTTAGAGTTGACTGTTTCACCTGCCTTGGTTTAACCCACTGTGGTCCAACAGCCCTTCTGCAATAATGGAAATATCCTGTATCCATGATGTCCAAGATGGCGGCCACTAGCCCATGGAGCAGGGCTATGGCACCAGGGAGGGGTAGGAAGGCCTGGGGCATTACGTGACACACAGGGCCACTAACAGTTAGTGGCAGATCCTGAGCCAGTCTCCTGGCTCTCAGCCCAGTGCCCTTCCCAGAATGAAGATTAGATTTTATTTAAGCAGGAAAAATGAGGAGTGCTTTTAGAAAGGGAGATCTAATTTTTGCATCTAATGACTCTGGGTGTGTGTGGGAAGAAACATCTCTCCTGCTGGCCTTGCTTATCACAAACGACATGGAAATGTAGTTGAGCTAAATAGCAGGACTGGTAGGATTAGGGTTCCAAGCTGAATTGAACAAAACTAATTGTTAAGTCTGGTCACTTTCTGTCCAAGGCTGCCCAGAACATGTCTTATTATTGTGTTCTGCTTTTTCACTTTGGTTATTAAATATCTAAAATAGTCCAGGTAGTAGGTGCTGGAGTAAGGTCTGAAAACAGTCAAAGCAATGTCCTATGAAAAGACAGATGGTCAACCATTTCAATCAGATGTGACAGTACTCCAGAGTGTGTGACTTATTCTCTGGTGCACTGACAGTCATAGATTCTGAACAGCAGGTCTGGGTTCAAATGCAGAGCTTTACTTACTAGCTGTGTGACCTCAGGCAAATCACCGGACCTGTTTTAGCCTTCTTTAAGACAAAGATGATAATAATAGTATGATCACAAACTGCTGTTGTTGCTAGGGTTACATAAAAATTAATTTAAGACACTTGGCACAGTACTTCATTCATACTAAATGCTCACTAAGTGTTGTTGCTCACCACCGCTGCGATTACTGTTGTTGATCTTACTATTGTTAAGAATGAACATGAGCCCTGTAAGTCATAATTGTCCTCATTTTGCAGACAAGGAAGCTGTGGTTCAGAGAGATTAAGTGGCAAAGTCACAATGATAAAATGGGGCAGCACCACTTTGAGGAAGGTCAGAGCGAGCTGCTGGCAAGAGAGAGAACTCACCTCCTCCACCTGCTCCAGTCTTCTCCCCAGCCCACTGGGGCTACCTGTGAACAGGTGAGCTGGGGTCTGGGAGCAGCAGGGATTGCAGAAGGGGAAATAGTAGAACTGATTAGAACCCTTGTGTACCACTAACTTTGCATATCCTAGTGTAATTTTTAGGAGTTGTCTGAACAACCATTTTCTTTTCTTTTTTTTTTTTCTGCGGTACCGGGGATTGAATGCAGGGGCGTTCCACCTCCGCGCTACACCCCCCGGCCCTATTTTTTATACTTTATTTTGAAACCGGGTCTCACGAAGTTGCGGAGGTCCTCACTAAGGAGAGAGAGAGAGAGACAGGGAGAGAGAGAGCGAGAGAGCTGAGACTGGCCACGAACCCGGATCTTCCGGTCTCTGTCTCCCAAAGTACTGGGATTACAAGCATGCACCACCACGCCCGGCCCTAAATAACCATCTTCTTATCCTGGAAATATGCACATTCAAGATCAATTTAAACTTTAAAAACAAACAAACAAACAACAAGACACACACACACACACACACACACACACACGCACGCACACTGCACCTGTTTTATGCTAGATTCTGGGGTAAGTGAAAGAACTACTGAGTTAGAGCTAGTGTTCCTAGTGTTCCTGCCCTTCATTCATTTGCGAGTCTGTACATCCATCCGACCACCCACATCAAAAACATTATTATTAAACACCTGCTGGGTGCTAACACTGGCCCGAGGGTGCTTTTCTTCCCTAAGTATTATTTATACTACCAGAGAGTAAAGTCATCTCTTGGTTTTGGGGGAGGGGGAGTTGGGGAAGGATTGGTTCCAGGACTACAGAGGATACCCAAATCTGCAGCTGCTCCAGTTCCTTATATAAAATGGCATAGCATTCGCGTATAATCCATGCACATCCTCGCTCATATTTTAAATCATCTCGAGATTACTTATAATACCTAATGCAATGTAAATGCTATGTAAATAAGCTTTTATACTCTACAGTGTAGGGATTAACGACAAGAAAAAGTCTGTACATGTTCAGTACAGATGAAATTTGATTTTTTTTGCGTGTCTTTTCCATTGCCCTTGGTTGGATCCCCGTAAGTGAATGGATAAAGGGGGCCACTGTGTTCCCAGATCCAGATAGGAAGTGGTGGGTGAGGATGCGGTGCCCATTGGTGAGGGCAGCTGGAAGAAGGGGTGGTTACTTCTGGCAGAAAGTCCCACCACTCAGCCTAGTAGCACCATGCAGATTCTGAGAATGCCAAGCACCTACTCACAGCCCAGGAAGGCCTACATGTAGTGTGCTTCGTGCTAGAGCGGATGCCTGTGTATATAAATGGGAGCGCGCACTGCTTGCCTTCCATTATCTAAGCACTTGTGATTGGCACACGCTAAGGAACCAAATGATTTTGGGTGCAGGGAATCGAACCCGGGACCTCGCACATGCTAGGCAAGCGCTGAGCTACAATCCTAGTCGGACGATCTGGTTTGTGTTTAGCCTTGTTATTACAAAAAAAAAGTGCATTGGGAGCCGGCCACAAGATCCAAAGCGGCCAGAAGGAGTCAGCCAAGGCGTCTGCGAGACAAGTTTTTAGGGGGTCGCTGCCTTCCAAAGGGAGGGCTGTGCCGGGACTAAGGAGGCGCTCGGGCTAGGAGAGGGGCGTGCAGGGTCTGAGCAGGTTCCTGCAGCAGGAAATAAACGCCGGCCAGGTCCGGGTGGATGCCCGCGGGGCAGCGTGGCCAGACGGCTCGGGCTGTCCAATCAGCGCGCGGCAGAGTCGGGGCTCAGCGACCTTTCCTGAGCCGGGTCCCGCTTGGGACCCGGCCACGCGCTCGGCTCGCCCACGACGGTTGAGTGCGTTTAAGGAATTATTCCCATCCCAGCGGCTCCAACCTCAGATGCCGGCCGGGGCGCCAGGGTGCAGCCGCAGGTCCGCGCGGGCCCCCGGGCTCGGCTCGCTCGCACCCCGCCGCGTCCCGAGGTGCCGCCGTCGCCCCTCCCCGGCCGGCGGGAGGAGCTGCGGGGCGGGCCCTGGGGAAGCCGTCCCGGTGGTCTCCAAAGCCGGGTTTTAAATAATTCATGAGCCGGCCGGGCGAGGGGGCGTGCGGGGAGGGGGCTGCGGCCGCGGAGACAGGGCCGGAGCTGGGCGCACGGTGAGTAGCTGCGTCCTCGCCCCGGAGCCGGGGAGTGACTGGGCGGGGGGCTGAGCGCGCCCCTGGTAAGGGCGGGCGATGGAGGAGCTCGCTCAGTGTCCCTCCCTGACCCCCAGCAGGTGGCGGGAGCCCGGAGCGACCGGGGAAGTGGAGGGGCTGCGGGGAGCGGGCGACCCCGGGATCTTCTGGGAGAACCGGGTCGGGCGCGCAAACTTTTCCGGCTGCGTGCGGGCCCGCGCCGCGCCGCTCGGGTCTCCTTCCCTCCTGTGCAGGAGCCGGCGCCTGTGGCCCGCCAGGTTCCGGGGCGCGAGCCGGCGGTGGCGGCCTCCGAGGCCACGGGCTCGCTCTCGGGGAGGGTGGCCGCCGAGCGGGGACTCCTGGGGACTCTTCTGCGGTAAGCGGAGCGCTGGGAACCGCCCGGGACTCGGGGGGCGCCGAGCCTTTTCGGCCGAGTACAGAAAGCGCCAACCTTCTTCGGGTTTGCCAAGTAGAGTGCGCTGTGCACCGACCGCAGCTGGAGGAGGTGATGGGGTGCAGAGAGAACCCGTCTCCCCGCGGCCTCGGGAGAGCACACACCCTCCCAGGCGTGATGCACCCTCGCCCGCTACGCACCCCTTCTGGTTGCACCGCACTGAGACCTCGGGGTTTCGCAGGATGGAGAACTGGGGTGATCCCGGCGCGCGGTGCCTTAACGCGCCCACCGCGACAACAAAGGGGAGCTTGGGCTAACGACCCGCGCGGCTGCGGGAGAATCGGGGCTCGGGATCAGTCTCCCCGAGAGCCGATGGGGTTTGGGGGGCATAGCTCCAGATCCCCGTCTCCCTGGCAAGAGCGCCCCAGTCCGTGCCCTCCGGGGGCTGCAGAGGGGAACTGGCGCCGCCGCGCGCGGGGCAGCCCCCTCCCCCAGGCGGCGGAGGTTCCTCGAGGCTCCGGCTTCCCGCGCCCGCCTCGCCGCCCTTTCTTTTGTGTCCCGCAGCTCGGGAGAGGCTCTGGCCGAGGAGGGAGCCGGGGCAGGAGGGGCCGGCGGCTGGGTGGAGGGGAAGCCTGCGCCGGGTGTCTCCAGCAGCTACAGGTTGCCCGGGGAACCTGCGGCGGAGACCCTGCTTTCGCCAGCCCGGGCTTCTGTGGGCGGCTGCTGACCTGGATGTAGATCAGCAAGTGCGTGATTGCGGTCCTCAAGATTTGAAAATCGGCACCTTCATATAATTCAACTTGGGCGAAGTTACTTATTTTTCTTTGCTCACTCATTGGTGAGTTTCCTTTAATATGCGCGGAGCTGTCTTCTCTGTGAGCCTGAGCCCAGGGTCTTGGTGGAGTTTAGCTTAGCGCATTGGTGCAATGGCAGAACAGTCCTAGCCCTGTATTGGCCGCCAGCTGTGGGCCAGCTGTGGGCCAGGTGCTTCACCTGTCAGCTCGCTAAGCCACCAACCCCATAGGAGGGAATGTAAGCAACTGTCATTGCCACAGAGTTAATGAGTGGAGCCAGGGACCCTGTCCTGTCTTAGAGCTTGCTCCGTTGTTGTCTACCTAGCAGCGCCCTTTAGCTCAGTCTTGTTTTTCTTACATGTCCCATGATGTTTTTTATGAACTTCCTTATGAGTTCCATGCTGTACTCTTTCTCTGTGTTCTAGGACAGTGAAGTAAACAAATGCATCAAAGGACAGGTTGAAAATAATAAGACTTTAAACCAGGTATTGTGTGGGTAGGTTTTGTTTAAAATATAACGGAAATGGGTTTTACAGGGGGCCAAGAGCTGCCTCTGGAGTTTTGTTATGGGTCAGCTGCCTTGTTAAAAACAATACAAGCAGCTGGGCGTGGTGGCGCACGCTTGTAATCCCAGGACTTGGGAGGCTGAGACAGGAGGATCCAGGTTTGCGGCCAGCCTCAGCTGCTTAGTGAGGCCCTCCGCAATTTAGTGAGACCCTGTTTCAAAATAAAGAATAAAAAATAGGGCTGGGGGTGTAGCTCAGAGGTAGAATGCCCCTGGGTTCAATCCCCAGTACCACACACACACACACACACACAAAAAAAAAAAAAAAAAAAAACAAGCTAACTCTGGGTAATTACAGCGGAAGAGGGAGTTCTTGGAAGGATGGGTACTGGGTGGCTTAGGGAAGTGGCAGGAAGACTCAGGGCACCAGGACACGTGCCAGGACCTCTGGCTGATACCATAACCATGGTTGCCAGGGTGGGACACCAGATGTGGCTGCTGGCATTGCTACCGTGTCATTGCTAGGACGAATTAGAAACTACTCAGCTCCGGTGTGTGCCCGGGTCCAGGAGAAAACACCTGCTTGCCCGAGCTTGGCTCATCCCCCAGGACCTACTGGGTACCTCAGCTAGCCTCATAATGAGAGGCCCTGAACTCACAAAGGTGGGCTCAGAAGTTAGGTAGCCCCCACATCCCCCAACAGTACCCCAGATGATAAACATTTGCCACAGGGATCCTTTTTAAGAAAGATTTTGAGAATTACCTACCATCAAAAGAAGAAAAGAAAATGAAGCTGATCGGTCGCCCTATTTGCCTTTAAGCCACTGTTTGCTGAAATGCAATTCTCCAGACTCCAGACTCAGAATCATGTGAGGTGTTTGTTTAAAATTGACCTTCTTGGGTCCCTTCTGCCTGCAGGAATTGAGTGTGTATGGAGTGGAAACCAGGAGTTTGCACCCCATAAACCAGGACAATGGTGAGAGGTTCTTACTGATTAGTACCTGTTTATAGGGATAGCACCTGTGGGAGAAATTTCCAAAGGTTGCAGGGTTGAGGGTCTCAGCAGAAGGAGTCTCCTCCAGATGGTAGACCAGTTGTTCTGCCGTGGGTGACTGCAGTGAGGAGCCCTCTGCCACCTAGCATGGTGGAAACAGCCGCAAGCAATCCTGTAGGTAGGAGGGGACCCATCCTTCCTGAGGCTGTCAGGCTGCGAATAGATAAATGCTTGTACCACTTGGAAATAGGTAAAAATGACCATCTTGTGTCAGTTTCTCCCAACATCATTTTATTTCAGTAGGCCTTTAAGTACCTACTGAGTACCGGGCCCCTGGGATATGAATGGGAGCAAGTTAGGGTCCCCAGGTAGCAGCCGGGATAGATCAGTTCAAAGCAACATGAGACGTACACTCGAGAGAGCATTTACCTTACGTCTATGTCCTACTGATGCTTCTGAGAAGCCTGGAGTGTCTTTGGAAAGTGGCACAAATTGGCTGGGAGGTTATTTCACCAACAGTGTGGCTGTTCTCAAACTTGAGTCATCTTAAGAGTCAACCAATCGCTAGGGGACTTTATTAAAAATCCAGGTTAGCCAGGTGTCATGGCGCATGCTTGTAATCCCAGTACTTGGGAGGCTAAGACCGGAGGATCCAGGTTCGTGGCCAGCCTCAGCTACTTAGTGAGACCCTGTTTCAAAATAAAAAGAATAAAAAATAGGGCTGGGGGCGTAGCCCGGAGGTAGAATGCCCCTGGGTTCAATCCCCGGTACCGCCAAAAAAAAAAAAAAAAATCCAGGTTAACTGTCCTTACCCCAGAAATTAGGTCTGGTCATGTGCATTTTAAGTAAAGACCCCATTGTATGCTGATACCAATGTTGGTCCTGGGAGCTTTTCTGGATCTTGTGCTCGCAGCTCCATGACCTGCTCTCGGTGGCTCTTGGGATCCAGTGGTGGCCTGGGGTGGGGGGTGTTAATAGGTAAGCATGCAGAGATTTTCTATTTTGGGCATGGCCACTAAAACTCCTCCATTTGACTTGACTTTTATCAACTGTCTAGTATTTCAGATTTTGTGAGCTTTTCACATTGCTCACAATTCACTTTAAAGTTGAAGAGGGAGGGCCCTGCACTTTGCAGCAGGATATAAGGACATCTGGACACGCAGCTCCAGCTGCCTTCCCCGGGCGATGGAGCCACCATCTTTGGAGTAGTGAGGAGTCGGGTTGGGCTTCACTGGGAGTTTCCCTTCTGCTTTTCCGCTGAGAGTTTGGAAGCTCCTTAATTCACAGCTCTCCCCGGTGGCTTCTATCTCTGGTGGTGGCCTGGTGGCATTACCAGGAAGTGAGCCTTTCTCAGCCTCTGAGCCTTTAATCCTTCCAGCAGCTGAGGTCCAGGCGTAACTCCCTGCATGTTCTTTAGCAAAAACCCAGCCATGATGATGTGAGGTGTGTGTGTGTGTGTGTGTGTGTTGTTCAGAGGGCTCTGGGAGCTCTCACCAGCACTGTGGTGCACATTGTGGGTGAGGCCAAGGGCTGAAACCCAGACGTGGGGTGAATGCACTTGGTCCCAGGATCCACTTCGGGACCTGAGCAGCCCACGATTTGCTAAGGGGAGACCTTAGGGTATTCTGTGGACAGCTCTGTGCAGAAGTGATTGGAGTGGGGCAGGATTTAGAAGAGGAGGCAATATCTAAGGAGATTAGATATGAATTAACATCTTCATTCAAATAGCCCATGAAATTCACTTCTTGTCTGGAGCGTTCTTTGGCTTGAATCTAGGTAGTGGGTCCTCTGGCCTCTTACAAAGTGTGTCACTTTCTTGATTGTGTCCTTTCTCTTTCTCACAGTGTGTATTTTAAGGGCTCCCTATACTTATCTTGAAAGTTAGTAAGTGCATGATGTATATCTAGCTTATGAAATGCCAGCAGTATGTTGCAGAACACCAGAGTGTGGAGAGAGAGAGAGAGAGAGAGCAGCACATGCCAGATCCTACTTCCGGGTTCTGTAGCGATCCACTGAGCCCCATGAACTGGCCCAGGGAAACAGTTATTCTGGTGTCTGTATTTCTTTCTTTCTTTCTTTTTTTTTTTTTTTTTTTTTTTTTTTTGGCAGTACTAGGGATTGAACCCAGGGGCATTCTACCTCTGGGCTACACACCCAGCCCTATTTTTTACTCTTCATTTTAAAACAGGGTCTCACTAAGTTGTGGAGGCCTCACTAAGTAGCTGAGGCTGGCCGTGAACCCGAATCCTCCTTTCTCAGCCTCCCAAGTACTGGGATTACAAGTGTGTACCACCACGCACCCGGCTTTCTGTATTTCTTATGTTCTGCAGGTACTTGCTTGCTGTGACCTTGGTCAGGTGATCAAAATCCTCATCCGTGAAGTGGGATAATGCCTTAAAATCCTGTAAAACAGTGTCTGGAATATAGTAACTGCTCAATAAATGTTGGTTTCTAAGAGCGTGTGACCCTCAGTATCCTGCCTGGTGTTTCTTGAGCCTGGAAAGTGCGTCTGTTCTGCGTGCCCCACCCCCAGGAAGGACCTTCCCCGAGTCCTGGATTCCTGCCGGCCCCTCCCATGCAGCCTAGAGTGGCTGGGTGCTTGGTTCCTAGCCACTGGGATTAGGCTGAAGGGCTCTAAAGCTTCCGCAGTCTGTTCTTTGGGGCAGCTCCTGGTGCGGGCAGGTGGCATGTGTTACTGACTCTGTTACTCTTTCTCTTCCTGCCAGAGATGGTGCCTTGAATGAATGACCCCTTCGGAGAACGGTCCTCTGTGCCCCTCGCCACAAGCCAGACTTGCCAGGAAACAGAAGATTGGGCAGGTCCAGGGCCCACTAGGCCTCTTCTGCACAGGGAGGTCCCTGTCTCCCCCAAGGCTTCCAGAAGCTACCTCATGCTTGGGGGATCTTGCGAGCTATGGCCCTCCTACTTGGCGTCCTGCTACTGTTGGGGCTATGCAGGAGTACCATCTCAGAAGGGCCACCGTCCTCCACAGGCGCTCCCGGGACTTTGAATTTTGAATTACCAGCACCAAAATACGAGACCCCAGACTCCTATAAAGCCGGGCCCATTGTCATTCTCTTCAAGATGGTACACCTGTTCCTCTACGTGGTACAGCCCTTTGACTTCCCTGAGGGTAAGTGCCCGCCTCCAGGCAATGGGATGCACAGAAAAGATATTTGGTATTTTAAAGTATGAGGTTCAAAATGATTGATTTGCACAGGAGCAAAAAAAAAAAAAAATGATAGAATTTCAGAAGACTTGTACCGGGTTAATGAGGTTGGCAGCGATGTGATTGTTGAGAAATGAAGTCCAACCATGTGGCCTGTTGGTTTTCCAATCCTTACCCGTTTTGTTTTGCTTAGAGCAATGAATTATTCTAAAGCACACACCAAAGGTAAAAATTAGGGTGAAAATGCCAGTTCTCTGTTATGGACTAAGTTAATATCTACCTGGCATCTGTTGGCCGTGTGAGTGCTTACAAATTTTACTCCCCTCCGTCCACCACGAAATGTAATTTTGACTTTGCTTAGGGCAAGGACAGGCCTGTCCAAACATGAATATCTGACTGACTCTTTGCTCCAGTTCTAAGCGTTTGGGTGTGAGGAAAAGAGGGATGGCCGCTTTCTGAGACCTTAGGGCAGGCTCAAAGCTGCTACTCTCCACGCATGATGCGCCCACCACTTTGGCTTTCTTTCCTACTGTTCTTCATCCTATTCATCTGAACTCAGGAGTCTTCTGGGGTGTGCGATTGCAGGATTGGGACTTCAAAAGGCAAATGTTCTGTGGGAAGTATCTGTTTAGGGTTTGGCAGCCTATATTTTTAATTGGCCTAATGTTAGATCTAGCCTAAGCTTGCAGATTTGAATACCCTCATTGATTATAAAATTTGTAGTAGTCTTTATTATTGTTGTCAGCTGATCAGCTGCTGCTTGTTTATGTGTGTGTGGGTGTGGGAGAGAAAATTTACTTAGTAAGCCTCATCAGTTGCCTATATTATGGGAAGTTTATAGAGTTTCACTAAAATATATTTGTATTGATTTTTTACATTGATTTGTCTTATACTAGCTTGAAACAGTTTGAAATACAATTGTTCATTTTTTGCTAGTTTAAATTTCAATTCAAAAAATGAATCTGTCAGAGCCCTTATTGTCACTGAAGAGAATCATCAACTAATCTTGCCTACTGTTTACGTTACCGCTTAAAGGACTAAATTTGGAAATCCAAAAGTAGAAAATAAGCTGAGTTTATTAATCTTGACTCCAAATTCATTGTTCTGAATAGACATCTCTTAGTTTATTTGTAGATTTAATATGAGTGTTATTGAATAAACAAGCAACTACTCGTTTTTCTAGTCTTTGCTTCTTTTTAAAATATATATATATAACACACAGAATTCATTGTTTTATATAAATTCACAGTGGCTTCTTCAGAGAGGTTGGGAGGCTTCCTGTGTCTTAGTCTAAGGCACACCATGTAATTAGTTAATCCCTTAATCTCTTTCCATATGTCCTTCTATTTTCTTCCCTCTAGATTTCATAGGAGGCTTCTTCATACTTCCTAAGGGAAAGCAGTATTTAAAGTTTTCATTCAAATGACCCGGTTTAGAAGATATCCTTTTGCTTTATACAAATCTGGTGATGCAAATGTTCTAAGGTCTTGAATTCTAGCAACATCGCTAGTCCAGAAGGGGCTGTCTGAAGAATTTAAGCCCACACATAATCTGAGGTGTTAACCTAGTTTGTCCCTTGACCTTCTTAGTACCTTAGAGCAGGAAATTCCCAACAGCTTCAGCAGAGCATTACAACCCTTTGGGGGAAAAGTTATTAGATTGCTTAAAGAGTGTAATATTGAATTTAACAATGACACCTCGAAGCGTTGGTTTCCTTCCACTCTTTCATTTTTTATATTCTTTTACCCCGTTACTGGATTTCATAAGAGTATCGAAGTACCCTCTGTGTGCTAGGCAACATGAAAGACGCCTGAGACTGTCATGGTTTTTCTATTTGGAGCGTGTGCACTTCGCAGCCACCAAATCATGGGTAAATATCTATATAAATCAAGATGCAAAAACCAAACAAACAAAAATTCCTCCCCCACTTAAAAAAAAACAGGAAGAGAGGGATTCTTATTATTTATTAGTTTAGCTTAGTACATTAGTCAAAAGAGAAAACTATAGAATGAATATGATATTTCACATAAGATACTATCCCATGGATATGTTCTTTCATTTGAAAGAATAGAGATGCTTTGAATGCCAGGTTTCAAAACAGGTTGAGGAGGGCAAGGGACAACTCTGGAACCTGGGTGTTCGTATTCTCTCTCTCTCTCTCTCTCTCTCTCTCTCTCTCTCTCTCCAGTACTGGGGATTGAACCCAGGGCCTTGTGCACTGAGCTTTTTATTTTTTATTTTGAGACAGAGCTTCACTAAGTTACCAGGCTGACCTGGAACTTGCAATCCTCCTGCCTCAGCCTCCTGAGTAGCTGGGATTACAGGCGTGCACCATGGTGGCCAGCCAGGCTCCCTCTTTTCTTGCCATTGGACTGGGGAGTTTTCACTTTTGTATCCTGTGCCTAACTAAAATGGTTTACATAGTTTTTTTTTTCCTGAAACTCTAAGAAAAGCCCATGTTATATCCTTAAAAATTATGACATGGAGCAGGGTGTGGTGGTGCATGCCTGTAATCCCAGCTACTCAGGAGGCTGAGGCAGGAGGATTGCAAGTTTAAGGCCAACCTGTCAACTTAGTGAGACCTTGTCTTAAAGTAAAATTTAAAAAGGGTAAAAAGGGACTGGGGATGTAGCCAAGTGGTAGAGTGGCCCTGGGTTCAATTCCCAGTACTGAAAACAAAATTAGAAGATTTTGAAAATGCCCTGCTCAACTGGGACTTGAGACAAAGCTCTATTTCTTGGGCAGAGGAGAATAGATTCGATTAGACTCTGAAGGCAGGTTACCATGTGACGAGGCTGAATGCGTTCTAGAACCTGGTGTGAGTATTTCCTTAACTTTTGCCCTGGCCTGAAATTGCAAAGTGAGACTGTGTTGGGTTTAGGCTCAATAAGAAGAGAACTGCGCCTTATGTTGAAAGGAGTCCTTTGTTTATTCTTTCCAACTGGAAAGGTTGTTGGTGGCGGGATGACCAGGGAGAACAGAGGAAAAGGGCTTCTGGGCAGACAGAGGGGCGCCTAGGGAGTGGAGGAGGTGGTGGCTCCAATATGAGCATCTTAGTCCATTCAGGTGGCTATACCAAGATACTATGGACTGGGCGGCTAAGACAACACCATTTATTTCTCAGGGTTCTGGAGGCTGGGACGTCTCAGACAAAGGTACTGGCAGATTGAGTTCCTGGTAAGGGCCGACATCCGGGTTTGTCATCTTCTTGGTGTGTGCTCATAAGGCCTTCCCTCAATGCATATTCCTGGAGAGAAAAAGAGAGGGAGATGGGGAGAGGAGGGGAAGAGGAAGAGAGACTGATTATCTCTCTCACTCTCTCAGCCTCCATCAGGTACTGATCCCTTTATGGGGACCCACCCTCATGCCTCATCTAAACCTAATTGCCTCCAAAGGCCCCATCTCCAAGTACCACCATATTGGAGGCTATAGCTTCAACACGGGAATTTGCATGGGACACAGGCATTGAGCCCGTAACAGTGGTCGAGGTGGGTGTTTGTGGAATAAGTTGGCCGAGGTTAGGGAGAGACAGATGGAGGGAAGGGAGATGAAGCAGCATTCATCGGACAAGCTTTATGGCAAGTCCCTGCTTTCTGCGGTGCCCGCGCTGGGCTTTGGGAAGAGGACCCGATGACAGCTGGTGGGATAGCTCACGGGGGCTGACTCCGACCCTGGTTCGGAAGGATAATTATGAACTTCGAACAAAGCAGAAGGTCACGGAGGGAGTGGATACAGGATCTATTGTAAGTGCTAAGAACTTAGTTTGAATCTGAGCTCTTGCTGCTACCTGCTGTGTGAGTTTGGTCTGTCTGTTCCACCCCCAGACCCTCTTTTTTCCTAGAAAACCTGCATGTCATAACCTACTTTACAGTTTTTGTTGGGGAGGTTTAAATGAGATGAGGCATGTAAGGCCAGTGTCTCTAACTGTGCCTGAAAAGGCACAGAGAAAAATTCTTGGTAATTGTAGTGACTATTAATTTCATTATTTGAGAGGAAGAGTTGACTAAATGTGATACCAAGAGTGGTGGAGGGAGGGGATGTAGGAGTAAGAAGGCGTCTCCAGGAAGGGTCATGTAGATGTCCTTGCTGCTGCTCCTGCAGGAACATTCTGCCTGGAATTGCCACACTGGGAACAGCTCTATCGCTCCTGAGGGTCCAGATCTCCTTGACAAGCCCATCATGGCAGAACCAGGCCCAGGAGCCAGCCCCCAGGGGGATCCTGGTTTACTGAGTGATCTCCACTGCTCCCCAAGAATATGTTTTCTCATTTCTTTGTTCTTTCCTTTTCTTGGCTATCCCCAAAATCTGTGGCAAGGCTGGCTCATTGGACTCCCCCAACAGCTTTGGGACATGGCTGGTGGCGATGGGTGATGGCGTTCTTTCTATTACCAACCTCCTCTTGACAGGATGGAAGACTAAGTCAGAAAGAGTTGACAGGTGGAAGGCACGCCACTAGAAAGTGGCAGACCCAAAGCCCTTGGTTTGGGGACTAGTTATTTCTCCTGTTTTCCGCAGTCTCCTTGTTTTCCTTTTGTTTTACAGTAGTGCTTTTAAAATAACCATGGGTTAAAAAAGAGAAAAAATCGAAAACAACAAAGAAAAATTTTAGGAAAAAAAGACCTAAAATAACCACGGGTTAGTAAGAAAAAATAGTGATTTTTCTCCCATTAAAAGCGGGCATTGCAGATGACCTGATGGGGGTGCGGGAGAGAACCTTTCTCAATTTCACCTGGCTGTGATGAATTTGACCTACTTGAGACCCAGATCTGAGCCGTTCTAACGATGCGAGCAAAGGAGACACACTCATCTGCGTTCAGTTTTATAAAATTCTCTAAAATTATTCTCTAACTTGTTTGGGTAGATTTTTAAAATTAGTTTTTTTTAGGATGGTTGACCTATTTCTTAAAGCATTTTTGGCTAATCTGATTTGCCCCTGGGATCCTGGCGCACGTGGGAGCGGAGCTGGGTAAGAAGTGGAAGTGGGGACGTGGGGAGAGTTAGGCTGGGTTCCCATGGAATGAGGGATGCCGCCAGGGTGTTAATATATAGTAGGGTGTTATATGTAGTATGTATAAGAGCTCGCTCTGTTGCAGGTGAAGAAACTTTTTAGCTAAGGTAATCAAAAAAGAGAGTTTATCTTTAGGAGTCCGGGTTGTCTTGAGGAACTCGGGGATGAACCACCAGGGCTGCACCTCACTCTGGGGACTCCTTCTGCCTCCCATCTTGGCCCCTGTGTGTGCACATGCGCACTCCAGGCCTCCTCCCCACCCCTGCCCCTATGACTCCCCCACTCCTGCAGTCCTCACCGTGGAGCACCTTGTTGCCAATGTCATGGGTCTCAGGCCAGCTTTCTGGAGAATGTCCATGAGTTCTTTTTCTTCTAATCTCAATTCTAAATTTCAGGGAGGGCCTCTGGCTCCCCTGGACCCAAGGCCAACTGTGGACCCCTGCAGTAGCTGTGACCAGTGCGGTGTGGTGTGGGCCTGGCCACTGTGAGCCATCGTCACCATGGTGTCAGAGGCAGAGCGAGTGGCATCCAGGAAAGGGGTCACGGGTGGACAGCCCATTGTCTGTGCCAATGTCCACGGAGACTCAGGCTTTAGCACCTGTGTGCTCTTACCCGGTTCACACAAAGCCAGCATTGTCCCTGGTAGGCCCTGTGACTCATACTGGCCATGGGCCCGCCATACGTAATATCGCAGAGGGAAGGAATTAATAGTATTGTTCCTCCCTCCGTGTTGGGCACTGGGTGGGTCAGTCCCACCGCCATCTGTCTTCTTTTTCAACCCATCGGTTTGCCACGTGACTGCTTTAAAGGACTTAGACAAGTCAACACTCTTTGAACCAGGTCCTGTTAGTACCTCATTTTGCAGAAGAGAGGAAGCTTAAGCCCGGAGGACTGGATTGCCTGGGTTGTCCAGCTAGCCAGGGCTGAGGCAGGGTTCAATCCACGCTGGCCGGCTCTAAAGGCTGGGCTCACAATTGCTGCATAGATTTTGCTGATAAAGAATGTGAGACTCAGAGGACTTAACAGGGTACCCAAAGGCCACTCATTCTGAGAGCCCAGCTGTGACCCTGGTTCTGGGACCCCGAGCTTGGGATCTTTCCTCAGTGCTGCCCACATCACCTCCAGAGACAGGGAGATCTGCCATCTGGACCGTGTCTGTGCTGGGCTCTGTCACAGCAGGGCACAGGACAATGCGATGAAAAATAAAATGCTCTTGAGACTTTATTCCTGGTTAGGGTAACAGGTGAGAGGAGAGAAGGCAAGAGCGCCAAACTCCCTGAGCAAAAACTCAGCTCTTCCTTTTATTACAGGTTTACAGAATTAAGGCGGGGTCACCAAATCATTAATTGTCTCTGGCTAAGGTGGCTAAGGGGTAGAGCATTGGAAGATAAGTTGTTATCTGGCAGGTGTTTTTCTTTTTTTAATTTATTGGTGCATTGTAATCATACATCTTGATGGGTTTCAGGGTGGTAGAAGTAGTTTTTGCAAGAGCGGCAGAGGTTGCTGTCTTCAGCTCCCTTAAGCACAGCAAGCAACAGCTGTAATAAAACAGGAGGAACCAGCGTAGATAGTGAAGGGGCATCGAGGTCGCTGTCTTCAGTTCCCCCAAGATAGGCAGTCTTCTGACAAAGCAAGCCAGAAGCTACAAATCCTTAAGCCAGTATTTTTTAGACGTTGAACAGTTTCCCACGTGTCTGGGAGTGTGGGGTGGGTCTGGGTGAGAGGCAGCGTGTCGGCAGGTTATAAGGGGCACTGGAATCCTCCTGATGTGTCTCCAGCGTCATGGGTGCCTTGTAGCCAAACTGAAACACTCGTCCTGCCAACTCTTGTCCCGTTTCCTGGTCTAAAAGAACTGCTGAAATACGATGCTATCTTCCCATAAGTAAATACCAGGCAGGCAGAGCACAGCTGGGAAATGTCTTTTGAAAGACACAAGAAAAGTTTCCTGGTCTGCTGACCCCGGCGATGACGTCCTTTCAGGAGGCCTTCAAATGCTTGTCGGAAACTGGAGATTAAGCTGCAGCTGCTGAGGGAGGAAGCCGACGTGGAGTGGGATATCACGTGGCCTCCGGGGCCCGGCAGAAATGAAGTCTTTAGGTCTGCGCTTGGAGAAGCAGCCGTAAAGCTTGTCTGTACAGAGCGGTGCCAGGTCAGAGCCGTCCAGCGGGATGGACATTCCCAGGAAGGACAGCCATGACGGGCCAGCCACGCACCCTCTGCTTGACTGGGATCTGGATTCAGAAAAGAGCCCCGTGCTCTGAGTGGTGCTGAGGAGTTTGAGCCCTAGAACCACCTACCTGGGTTTGTGTCCTGCCTCTGTTTGCTAGCTCTGTGATGCTGGACAAATTACTTCACCTTTCTGTTCTTTAGTCGTCCCTGAGTAAGATAGAAATTATTAATAATAGTAGTATCAACTTTTCAGATCATCACAGAGTTTAAATAAATAAAATTTATAAAGTACTTAAAATCATGCTTGATAGATACTAAGTGTTCAATAAGTATTTATCAAATAAAATATGAATGCATAAAACCCAATATTTATTAGCCAGGCACGGTGTTGCACACCTATCATCCCAGTACTTGGGAGGCTGAGGCAGGAAGAACGCAGGTTCAAGGCCAGCACATGGTAATTTAGGGAGACCTTGTTTCAAAATAAAAAATAAAAAGGGCTGGAGGTGTAGCTCAGTGTTCAATCCCTAGTACTGCAAAAGAAAAGTAATCCATATTTATTAAAATGTTTTAAATACCAGGTCTTGGTGATCACATGGACGAGAGAAGACATATTTATCTGAGTGTCACTGTATTGGTTTCATTGTATAGCTATAACAAATTATCACAGGTAGCTTAAACCAGTACAAATATATTCTCTCACAACTAGAGCCCAGAAGTCTAAAATGGAGGTGTGGACAGAGCGTCGCTCCCTCTGAAGAATCCTCCCTCGCTTCCTCCAGTCTCTGATAGCTCCAGGTGTCCCTTGGCCTGCGGCAGGACCACTGTTGTCTCTGTCTTCAGGTGCCCGCCACCTGGGTCTCTGGTCCAAATCTCTCATTTCTTCTCAGGACCCCTGCTGTGGGATTTAGGCCCCCCACTAAGCTCAGGATGATCTCATCTCCAGACTCTTAACTCAGTTACACCTGCAAAAAAACCCTCTCTCTAATTAAGGTCAATAACAGGTTCCGGGGATTCGGTCTTGGATGTATGATTTTAGGGGCCACCCTTCAGCCCACTATACCTATATGTAGTTCTCTCAGTAACCTCGTGCAGCTCATAGATTTTAAGCAACATGTCCGAAGTCATATTTCTAGAAAATGATGAGACCAGATTATAAGCTATCTGATGTCAATTCTGCAAATGCGTCTGAGCTGCTCCCGGTGCGGAGCCTAGGGGCTGCCTGGCTGATGTGTTGGCCAGATGCCTGCTCTCCTAAGGCTGCCATTCAGCCAGGCAACCTTCTCCTCCACAGGGGATCTGACCCAGGGCAGGCTGTCCCACACACTTTGTGAGCGGTGGATGGTGTGCCCTCGGCTGTCCGGAGAGGGCTTAGTCACGGTGCAGAAATCAGAGGAGGTTTCACCAGGGAAGTGGTGCTTTGTGTGGCAGAGTTCTGGAAGCAGAGAGTGTTCTGGGTGGAAGAGAACTACATAAGCAAGGGTCTGCATGATGCAAGCTGAGAAATGAATGGCCCGGGGAGCCGGGTGGCTGCAACCGTGCCCATCCCAGAGGTTGTACGGATGTGAGCTGAGGTGCAGTTTGTGGGCAGATGGACTCTGGGCTGTCACGCTGACACCTCCACGCAGGGTTCTGCGGCCAGTGGAGAGGGGCATCGCTGAGAACACCCGAGATCCTGAGCAAAGCTACATGCAGGAGGCCCTGGGGAGAGTGTGCTTTTGTCTCAGGAGAAGGCTTGATTCTTCAACTCAGAACCAGTGAGGTCCGTAGCTTTCTTGGTGGAAAAGAAATTCAGACAGTCAGAGACATAGACAGAGGTTCATTTAGGAAAGTAAGAAATCCACATTCAAGCGAGAACACGGGCCACCTCCAGAGTAAGAGAGGCCCCTGGGGTTTCATGACTCTTCTTTTATAGGGACCCCCGTGAAGGGTGAGTAGGAGCAGAGGTGGGATGGCGGTCCAGTCCTTCTCAGAATCTTCAGGCTGACATTATCTGGTTGATGGGTGGCACCTGGGTTGTACTCTGCTGTTGACCTTTTAACAATATCTTTTCTAAGCCAGGTATGGTGGCGCACACTTGTAATCCTAGTACTTGGGAGGCTGAGACAAGGAGGATCTGGGTTCGCGGCCAGCCTCAGCTACTTAGTGAGGTCCTCTGCAACTTAGTGAGACCCTGTTTCAAAATAAAGAATAAAAAATAAGGCCGGGGGTGTAGCTTGGAGGAAGAATGCCCCTGGGTTCAATCCCCAGTTACACACACACACAAAAAAAACTCCAGTATCTTTTCTAGACATCTCTTGCCAGCCTTAAAATATATTCTATAAGTTAACAAATTATATATGTACAGTTAACTGGACATATAATACTCTAAGATTTACTGGACCTTTTATTGACTGGATCATTTAGGAATTTAGGCCTAGAGGAAAACAGCCCTTCGGGGTGAAGCTGAGGCCCGTCATGGAGTTTTCAGACTTAAAGCTACATTTCCCTCTCCTTCCCTGTTTCTCTCCCTTCTACCTATTTCTTTGATTTCTCCTAGCCTACCTCACTTTTGCTGAGTTGGCTTCTGGAAATTCTCGTGGACATCTGGACCCCAGGGCCTATCTTAGTGTTACTGCAAGCGTGGCTTTTGGTCCAGTAGCATCACCAGCACCTGGGAGTTTGTTAGAAATGCAGGTTCTTGGGCCCCTCATCTGCACTTAGGATCTCTTGTTTTATCTAAAAATATTTAATTTTTATGTTACAGTATTCATACAGAAAAGCCCATGTCAGATAATAGTTTGATGACTTCACAGATGGTTCACATCCAAATCAAGGAGAAGACCCGTCCCCCAGAACAACCCCCTGTCATTTCCTGGTCACTGTCCCCTGACTCGTGCTCTCCTGACTTCAAGAGCACAGCCTGGCTCTTCCTGGTGGAATCACTATATGCACTCTTTGGGTTCTGACTTCTTTTCCTCAACATTATACTGATGAGATTCATCCATGTATCTACATGCAGTTGTAAATATTCTTTCCTATTGTTATATACTTTTTGTGTATGTTTATATACCAAAATTTATTTATCCATTCTACTGGATTGGCATTTGAGTGAATGACTATGTATTTTTTCCACCTTTAATACTACCGGTTTTCCCAAGAAAATATGCCAACCAAGTTCTTAAGAATTTCAGATAAATGCTACAATAGGAGTAGAATTTGATCATCCCTCCTTTCTCCATCCCTCAGCTTCAACAGGACCCTCTTCCATTCCCCTAACCCTAGCCACACCTCCCATCCTGTCCCTCCCTTTATTTTGAAGCAAATCCCAGTCTATCATTTCATGTATAAACATATAAGTATGTCTCGAGAAATAAACACACAATACATTATCACACCGTAGAAAGTTATCAGAAATTCCTCCATATCAAATATTCAGGAAGCATTCAGATTTCTTGACTCTCACAGACACCTTTCTTTTTTACAGTTTGTTTGAATCAGGGTATGAATAATGCTCATCCATGCCAGCTGGTTGATAGTCTCCTTACATCTCTCTTTACTTTATTGGGTGCCTTTCCATGTCTTTTCTCCCCTTGCAACTATTTGTTGAAAAACCAGGTTGCTCTCCTGTAGTGTCTCCACCTGTGAACTTTGCTGATTGCATCTTCATGGTGTTCTTTATCATGTTCATCTATCCTCTGTATTTCTTGCAAAATAGTACAGTCATTCCTCATTATCCCCGAGGGGGAATTGGTTTCTTGACTCCCCATAAATCCATGGATGCTCAAGTCCTTTATATAAGATGACATAATATTTTCATATAACCTACCCACATCTTCCCATACATTTTAAGTCATCCCTAGATTACTTATAATACCTAATACAATGTAAATGCTATGTAAGTAGTTGCTATATTGTATTGTTGGGGAATAATAAGAAGAAAAATATCTGTACACATTTAGTATAGATACAATTTTTTTCCAAATATTTTCTATTCACAGTTGGTAGACTTCACAGATGCATTATCCATGGATACAGAAGTTCAACTGTAGTTTAAATAGCATATTCAGGTTCATGTTTGGGGATAAAGCAATTTATAGATGATGTCTATTTGCATCAGGAGACCGATAACATCTAGTCATGTCTCTATTTCAGATGTTAGCAGTACTGATGGTCAAGGTCTCGATTCCTTCATTCATAAAAAGTCCAACCCTTTCAAAATTGTTCATCAACATGCTCTCAAATATATTGAAACTTCTAATAAAGATAAGGTGCTTTCCATATTTTATAACTTGAATATTTTCACTTAACGTATCGTGGGCATCTTTCCATGTCTATTTCTATTACAGTGTTACCTAAATTAAAAGAGTTCTTTTAAGTAAAGAACTTAAAACATTACCAATCTTTTGATATATGGCCAACACTTAAGATTTGTTTTCATTATGAGTTAATTGTTTGAAGTCCCCAAATTAGCATTTCTGATATAAATCACACTCAAAATACTCCCTTCATAATTTTTAGTTTCTTTGTTTTGATTTCTTTGAAGTGTAGCAAAAACTAAAACACTTGGAGTTCAGAGTTCTAGATTTTGAGTTTTTTTTTTCTCCCCAGACTTTTACAATTTACCTCCATGCAATTCCATCCAAATATCTGGCCTTTATTAAATCTTTATAGAACATTGGCTTAGTTTTTAGGGATCACTCTTTTTTCATTCATATTTCTTCAGTATGTGCAATATTTATACATTAATTATTAAATATTAACAATTGTGCTTACTATATATAAAGAAGCAGTAAAAGGCTTGGGAGCAAACACAGTGTTATGTATTGAATTCTTTGCCTCTCCACCCCCAAGTTCATATGTGGAAGTCCTCACCCCGGGTACCTTATTTCGAAATAGTGTCCTTGAAGAAGCCCTTAGTTATGGTGAAATCATTCTGGAGCAGGGCGGGCCCTTAATCCAATATGGCGGGCCCTTAATCCAATATGGTGGGTGTCATTTTATTTTATTTTTGCGGTACTGGGAATTGAACCCAGGGCATTTTACCCTGAGCTACACCCCCAGCCATATTTTTTATTTTTGAAACAGGGTCTCACTAAGTTGCGAAGGGCCTCACTAAGTAGATGAGGCTGGCCACGAACCTGCGATCCTCCTGTCTCAGCCTCCCAAGTACTGGGATTATAAGAGTGCGCTACCACACCTGGCATGGGCATCCTTTTAAATGGGGAAATTTGGAGACGGACTGGCAGAGGGAGAACACCACGTGAAGATAGGGATCATGCTGCCACAAGCCAGGGAGTGCCCAGGAGCCGGGAGGTATCTGGAAGAGACCTTTCCCTAGAGCCCCAGGAGCGTGGCTCAGTTGACACCTTGATCTTGGACATCCAGCCTCCAGAACTGTGGCAATATATTTCTGGCACTTATGCCACTCAGCCTGTGGGACTTTGTTATGACTGCTCTAGTAAACTACTTGAACCTGTAAGTGGGCAAGTGACCTGGTGTTTGCCCAGGGTCAAGGGCAGCTGACAGAGGGTGAGGTCAAGGGTCACCTCAAGGTGAGGGACAGTGAGCGGCCATGTCTTCTGAGAGAGGAAAGAGAGGCCAGGTGACCTGGACAGCTGAGAAATGGGGCTTAGCTGCTGTGGTCTCTACACCTACATGGACATCATCCATATACGCACTTCATGAAGACTTAACTCCGTGTGCTGAAAGGAAAAAAAAAGAAATAGTACACCTGATTCTTCCTACCTTTCTACAGCTACATCATGGAGTATTCAACTGGAGAAGTCACCCCTTCCTGTCAACTATTAAGAAAAACTGTTCCTAGTACTTGGGAGGCTGAGAAGAGGTTTGCAGGTTCGAGGCCAGCCTCAGCAACTTAGTGGGACCCTGTTTCAAAATAAAAAATAAAAAGGGCTGGGATGTAGCTCACAGGTAGAATGCCCTGGGTTGAATCCCTAGTACAAAACAAACAGCTAAACAAACAAAAAAGAAAAGAGAAATACCACCGCTTGCATGAGACAAGGGACTTAAGGTTTTTCCAGATAATTCCTCTCTACTTGCTTTTCCTTCTCTTCCTCCGTACCTGGCTTGGAGACCTAACCTCCTCAAGACCAGACCCTCACCTGCCTCCTCCTCCTCCCCTCCACCTGCCTCCTGGCAGCTCCTTTCTTTAAAGCTGTCCTCCTGTTGTCCTCACTGTGGGAATCTGGTCCCTCGCAGGTCAAGGTCTGGCCCGTGCCGTTTCTCTGTCTGGTGCACACTTGCATGGTCCCTTTTTGCAGTGTGCACTCGAAGGTTAGACACTCTGGGAAGCGTGGGAGACCCTTTAGCCCTCTAACTGCTCGCTTTTGTTTTGGAAAACTTGAACTTTTAAAGAGATGGTAGGCACCCCATCTCTCCCCACCCCAATTTCTTTCTGAATTTACTCCACAAAGGTCAAGTATTTGCTCTGTGTACTTTCTTGAAATTGGAATGTCACAGGGATCAGGCTAATGCCCCTGGGCTGTCACACACACCATCTCATTTCAGGGCCACTGTCCTCTAGAGCTTGGTATTCTGTTGTTGTTGTTGGTGGTTGTGGTAGTGGCGGTGGTGGTGGTGGTGGGGTGTGTGTGTGTGTGTGTGTGTGTGTGTGTGTTCCTGGGGATAGAACCTAGAACCCAGGGGCATCTACCACTGAACAATGTTATGGTGGAAGCGGCGCTGTGGGCTCTTTTCCTCAATTCAAATAAATTTGTTGAATCAGGAAATTAAAACTAATAGACAGCTCGGATGCAGCTTAAACAAATATTACAAAGTCAGTAGGAAATAGAAAGGGAAGAGAAGAAAAACAGCGTGCCTGGAAGACACGTTGGAGAGCCCGAAAATGGAACTCTGCACCCCTCAGAACCTGGCCCCCTTTTTTTTTTTTGCGGTACTGGGGATTGAACCCAGGTGCTTCTACCTCCGAGCTACACCCCCAGCCCTATTTTTTTATTCTTTATTTTGAAACAGGGTCTCACTAAGTTGCGGAAAGCCTCACTTAGTAGCTGAGGCTAACTGCAAACACGATCCTCTGGTCTCAGCCTCCCAAGTACTGGGATTATAAGTGTGCACCACCACACCCTAGCCCTTAGATACAGTTTTGTCATTGGTGTGTTCTTACTGGTGTTACCAAGACAACGGGCTAGTAACTTATTCCTTAGGCAGGTGGTGCCTTCTTATCTCTGGACAGTGCGCTTACTAAGTGCAGGGGTGAATAATCTTATCTTTTTCTACCTCTGTTGTATCGGGCTGTATTGGTTGCCCATCAACTATGGGTGCTTTGAAGTAACCCATGAAGATTACATTCCACATACCAAGAAGAGGAGGGAAACAGAGGCACTGATTGCAGCCAGTGCAGCTGCGTGTAACCTCTAAGAGCAAGGCATGAAGCTCTTGCTACCTTTATGGCTTTACAATGTGCCAGGCAGAGTCACTGTGATCTTAGGGCTTTTAATTGCTTCTATATATTTTTAGGGCTAAAGGCTTTGATTGCCTCTATGTGTTTTTAAGGCTAAAGGCTTTAATTGCCTCTGCATTCTTACTATGGGTTAACATCAGGCAAAGGGAGGGGAGGGGGAGTTCTGCAGTGTAACAGGCCAAGCTGCCGCTTCTCCCTGCCTGAGCACCTGCGCAGCACCCAGGCTCTGACAGCCTTTACATTTTTATTGGAAATCAATATCGGAGTAATTTCCCCAAACCAGCACAAGCTACACCTCCATTTTGCTTTTCAGTTTGAGATCGGGTCTCCCTAAATTGCCCAGGCTGGCCTCGAACCTGCGATCCTCCTGCCTTAGCCTCTCAAGTAGCTGGGATTCCAGGCATGCTCCATCCCACCCAGCTGCTCTGCTTTTAAACTTTATCTTAGCGCTTCCCTTACTGTCAGAGTTGACACTTTTTTCTTTCTGTTCCTCTGTTATCAATTGTTAATGCATCTCTCCAGTCTTCAAATCCTAATGCATTTATACAACTTTCTGGGTGAGTCCCAGTGGGTGGCTTTATTTTCCTATAGAATTTGAAGTGCATGGATTTTGTGATTGCTATATCTATTTCAGAGGCTTAAAATTTATTTCCAAGCTTACAGATTTTTCTTCCACAGGAAGACATATTTTTAAATATAAAAGCAATATATGTATAGCCTGGTATGGCGGCACACCTGTAATCTCAGAACTTGGGAGGCTGAGATGAGTTGGTATAGTGAGTTTATTTAAAAATGTTAGTATTGCTGGGTGAGACCCTGTTTCAAAATAAAGAATAAAAAATAGGACTGAGGGTGTAGCTCAGAGGTAGAATGCCCCTGCATTCAACCCCCAGTACCGCAAAAGAAAAATAAATAAATAATAAATAAATACATAAATAAAAATGTTAGTCATGCCTGTAATCCCAGTACTTGGGAGGCTGAGACTGGAGGATTGGAGGTTGGAGGCCAGCCTCAGCAACTTAGCAAGACTCTCGGCAACTTAGTAAGATCCTGTTTCAAAATAAAAAAATAAAATAGGGCTGGGAGTGTAATTCAGCAGTACAATGCCCCTGAGTTCAAACCCCTGTATCAAAAAAAAAAGTCTTTAGCTGTCCGTGTGGAAGTAGATGTTCTTCGTGCCTCCTCCTGCCCATCCTCCACTTTCACCGTGTTCTGGAATGCACAGGCCGCACAGTCCTTCTGCTTTGATTCGGATACTGTTGGGGCAGTTGTTGACTGTGCAGCACATCTTCCTTTTTGTTAGGAGCACATGGAGGGGGAGGAACTTCTTTATTCTTATTATAAAAATAAACTCCTATTATTTTTCCTGAACAGTTGGCCTGAACAATCCCAGGCAGCAGCTGCTGGGAAACTTTAAAACAGCGGCTCGCCTTAGCCAGCTCGAGGGGGCTGCAGGTGGTCCTTTCCTGGCCGGGATGTGTGTGTCCTGCACGCTGGAGCTGTTGCGAGGGACCAGGAGTCAGAGGCTCTGCTCCCATGGGCTCCTGAGTTTCCTCTTAGGCCCCTGGGCTGGTCCCTTTTCATTATTTCTTCTTATTTATGTTATCCTAATGGTGTGTGTGTGTGTGTGTGTGTGTGTGTGTGTGTCCCCGTCCCTGTAAACCTAGGTAGAACAATAATAAAAATTTAAAAATCCTAAAAAAATAAAATAAAAACATAAAATTCTAAAAATCAATAAAATAACCCAAAAGGTCAAATTCAATGGGATTAAGCTGGGTGTGGTGGTGCATATCTGTCATCCCAGTTCTTGGGAAGCTGAGACAGGAAGATCACAGGTTACAGGACAGCCTCAGCAATGTGGTGAGACTCTCAGCAACCTAGCAAGGCTCTGTTTCAAAATAAAGAATACCTGGGAGTGTAGCTCAGATGTAGAATGCCCCTGGGTTCAATCCTCAGAATCCCCCCCTTGAATTTTCAAATTAATGGGATTAAGAGGAAGAAAAAAAAAAGATGTAATCCTAGTACTTGGGAGAATGAGACAAGAGGATTGCAGGTTTGAGGCCAGTCTCCGCAACTTAGTGGAGGTAGAATCCCTGGGTTCAATCCCCAGTACTGGGGGGGGGGGGTGGACAGATAATTTAAAGCTAGAGGAGGGGGGATGGAGAAGATCCCCCCCACCCATAGCAACCAAGGTGAAAGCAGTTTCCTTAGCCTGGCCACTAGGCAGTTTGAGAGACGGGGCTTCTGTTTAATAATCCTATATAAAATCCTATATAAAAGAAACCTCTCCATCAGCTCTGGGAGCTGAAAGGTGGCTGTGTGACTGTTTGTATTTGGTGTTTCTTTAGCATGTATTGCTTCGTGCAGGGACCTGTCAGCTCCTGAATCACGATTTTTTTTTTTTTTTTGGCAGT
>PVJS01000323.1:27401-140992 GCA_004027185.1 Glis glis
AGAGAGAGAGAGACGGGGGGGAGAGAGAGAGAGAGAGAGAGAGAGAGAGAGAGAGCGCGCTGAGGCTGGCCACGAACTCGGATCCTTTGGTCTCTGCCTCCCAAAGTACTGGGATTACAAGCGTGCACCACCACGCCCAGCTTATTCTTTATTTTGAAACAGGGTCTCACTAAGTTGCAGAGGGCCTCACTAAGTAGCTAAGGCTGGCTGCGAACCCGGATCCTCCTGTCTCAGCCTCCCAAGTACTGGGATTACAAGCGTGCGCCACCACGCCCAGCTAATTTGTTGTTAATCTCTTACTCTGCCTAATTTGTAAGTTAAATTTTATCGTAGGTGTGTTTTTGTAGGAAAAAATAGTATAGGCTGGGTACTATCAGTGTGGACACTGTGACATCTGACTGTGAGGCCTAGCTGGAGGAGGCTGAAAACAAAGGACTCCAGGAATGGCGGGAAAGTAAAGAGAAGCAACTCTAACCACCCCCTGCCCCCAGCCCCATAAATTTACCTGCTCTGACCCAGTGTCAAGCCCACCAATTGGAGGAATACACGACTGCTTTACTCTCCCTCCTTCCTAATGCCCCATAAAAAGCCCCTAGTCTGTAAGGAAGGGGGCTTTTCTGATTCTCGTGGGCTCTTTCCCGGGTCAGTTCCCCCTCCCACACTTTACCCCAAATAAAGCCTGTTCTGGTCTGTAGAGTCGTGTGTCCCTTTTATCCCTATATTTTCTAACAATCGGCAGTTTCGAACATCCACTAGGGATCTTGGGCTGTATCCTTCCCAAATAAGGGAGAACTACTTGTATAGTAAACAATATTTGTTTATTTTACTTCTCAGACTTTAAACCACCTTGATGGGTGGGGCTCTATTGGTTTTATTAAGTACCTCAGTGCTGTATTCCCAGAGCCTAAAACAGTTCCCAGATGTAGCAAGTGCTCAATAAATCCTTGTTGCCTGCACGAGCGGATGCACTCTGTGCCCCCTTCCCGCCCCAGAGCAGGCTGCTGCTCACTTCTTTGAGCCCTTCTGGGCCAGTGCTCACTGTGGGTCTGTTTTTACCCACAGATAACAATGTTTACATTTTAGTTTATTGTTTTTCAGACTTTAAAAAAATTATTTTTTGGTGGTACTGGAAATTGAACCCAGGAGCACTCTGCCACTGGTCTACAGCCCTAGCCATTTTTATTTTTTATTTTGACTTAGAGTCTCCCTAAGATGCCCAGGCTGACCTCGAATTTGCAGTCCTCCTGCCTCATTCTCCCAAATTGCTGGGATTACAGGTGTGTGCCACTGTGCTCAGTAAGACTTTTTTTTTATATTATCTGTTTACTAAAAAGCTGAAAATGCACTATCATCCCATAAAGAAATGTCTTAGAAGAAAACAGATTTCTCGATCCTCTGGTTTCGACCATTTACCCATTGACCTCCTGTGTACTCAGACTGCTTAGAGCTGACTGCACTCAAGGGTTTAATGATTTTTTATGGTGATAAATAAGATTTGAAAAAAGTCTCCACATTTAAAACTCAGCCTGGTTTGCACACTTAGAGCTGCAGGGGAATCAGGTTTTGCTGTATGCCAAAGCTACCATTTTGATCGAGGCTAGGGTTTTAATGTTCAGCAATGACTTGGGATTGTATTTTAGTTTGTAAGATGTTCGTGATTTCCCAGCCCACCCTACCTGCCTTTGCAGCTTAATAAAGAAAGTGAAAGTCACACAGAAAGTTCTTAACATAAAACAAAACATGTTTGTATTTCTAGGTCCCACCACCCCCAAGGAAAATATTCCTGCCTAAAAAAACCAACCTTCCTTCCTTCCTTCCTTCCTTCCTTCCTTCCTTCCTTCCTTCCTTCCTCCCTCCCTCCCTCCCTCCCTCCCTGCCTTCTTCCTTCCCTCCCTCTTTCCCTTCCTTCCTTTCTGGTTGAACCTAGGGGTGTTCTACCTCTGAGCTATACTCCTAGCTCCTCTATCTATCTATCTATCTATCTATCTTCATCATCATCATCATCTATCATCTATCTATTTATTTATTTATTTTGCGGTACCAGGGATTGAACCCAGGGGCATTCTACCTCCGAGCTACATCCCCAGCCCTATTTTTTTATTCTTTATTTTGAAACAGGGTCTCACTAAGTTGCAGAGGGCCTCACAAAGTAGCTGAGGTTGTCCACAAACCTCTGATCCTCCTGTCTCAGCCTCCCAAGTACTGGGATTATAAGCATGCACCACCACGCCTGGCTAGCCCTTTTTATTTTTTATTTTGAAACAGGGTCTCCCTAGGTTGCTGAGAGTCTCATTAAGTTGCAGATGCTGGCCTTGAACCTGGCATCCTCCTGTCTCAGCCTCCCAAGTACTAGGATTATAGGCATGCGCCAGCACTCTCAGCTAAGAATGTTAGTCTCTTAGATCTCATTTATGTGTTTATGGCATGCAGGTTGACTGAGCGCTTGCCATGGGTTTGTAGTTGTGGGTTGGGAGTTATCGGCTTGGCATGGGAGAGAGAACATCTCCTTCTTTCAGGAATGAACTATCTTACTGGTGGAGACAAAATGTATTATTTATAGTGAATAAGAAGTCCAGGGAATGCAGGAGCCAGTGGATTACTAAATATCACAAGTAATAAATTAAAGGTATTTAATGATGAGAGAAGTATGCTGAGAACCTCAAACTTTAACTTTGAGTGAGAGAGGGAGGGTTTTGATAGGTGGGGGAATAGCGTAAGCGGGCTCAGAAAGGTCATGAGTAAGGCATGTTTTGGGACCCAGTGATCTGGCTGGATTGTAAGGGTCTCGTTTGAAGGGGACATATAGAACCCATCTATTAAGTTCTTTTTCTTTTCTTTTTTGCAGTACTGGGGATTGAACCCAGGGGTGCTCTACCACTGAGCTACACCCCCAGCCCTTTTTATTTTTTATTTGAGACTAACATTCTTCTTGGCAGGAATATTTTCCTTGGGAAAAATAATCTAGAAATATTAAACATGGTGCTATTCTTAAGAAGTTTTGTTTTGTGTTAAGAACTTTTTGTCGCCGGGCGTGGTGGCGCACGCTTGTAATCCCAGTACTTTTTGAGGCAGAGACCAGAGGATCCGGGTTCGCGGCCAGCCTCAGCTCTCTCTCTCGCTCTCGCTCTCTCTCTCTCTCTCCTTAGTGAGGCCCTCCGCAACTTCGTGAGACCTGGTTTCAAAAATAAAGTATAAAAAATAGGGCCGGGGGCGTAGCGCGGAGGTAGAACGCCCCTGCGTTCAATCCCCGGTACAGCAAAAAAAAAAAAACAAACAAAACAAAACAACTTTTTGTCTGACTTTCATCTCAGCTTCTTTATTTAGCCCCAAAGCCTCAGCGTCCAGTGTAGCTGGCATTACAGGCTTGCGCCATCATGCTTGGCTATTAGTTTCTTAAAATGTGCTGGGCATCTCATTAAGGGATTTTCACATATTATTTTGTAATGATGGGTATTATTGTCTTCGTATTTCAGATGAGAAAATCAAGGACCAGGAAAGTTAAATAACTTATCAAGGTTACACAGCATTAAATGTTGGACCCGAAATTTGAATTTAGAATCACCTGATTTACAATGATCATCTAACTTATCATATAAACTGGGACATTTTAAGTACAAAAGAGAGTACTGGTAATAATTTTACCTGGACAGAAAGATATATGTTTGGTCACTCTGCCTCCAAAGCCTGTGTTCCCTTCCATTTGAATCGGAAGGGTAGGGACACAATATGGTAGCTTTACAATTAGTGGAGGCTCATAGACTGATTCCTCTGGCAGCACTGTATAGACCAGACTGGAGGAGAAGAGAGATGAGATACCAAAGGAGTAATTAGTAGGCGACTTCACTAAAAGTAGGTTAGACGTGATGACCACAGAGGGTGAGGGAAGTAAGATTTCTTCTAAATCGTCTGTGATGAAAAATTTCAAACTTTTTCAGAACTGGAAAGGAGAACACAATGAATCCTCATCTGCCAGTTGCCCAGATGAAAAAGAGTCTTGTTTCTTTCTTTCATCTTTTCATATTTCTTTGCTGAAACCTTTGAAGCAAACCCAAACATGACATCATTTCCCCTTACACCAAAATGTGCATTTCTGAAGAATATGGGCAGTTCTTACTGCCCACAATGTCGTTACCAACCTGCCAAAAAGAAATAGTAATTCTAATGTCTTCCTATTAAGTTTAAGAACCCATATTTTCTCAATAATCTTTTTATTGTTTCCTTCCTTCCCTTGAATCAGAATTCCAAGAAGGAAGGAAGAAACCATAAAACACTGGGACTCTTCAAAAAGTTTTGAGCCTGCTAATCCAGGAAATTGGTTAACTGGCTAACTGGGTCTTAAAAGTAGAGTTTGGAAAGGGGCAAGGGATTACAGAGAAAAATGGAAAGAGCTTTTTCCCTTCCAAATTTTTATTTTGAATAATGTCAAGCCCTGAGCAATGCTGCAATAACAATACATACAAATGAGCACCTGTTTATCCTTTGCCAACTCATCAGCTATAATTTTGCTACACCATGAAATGCTTCAGCATGCATCTCAGAAGTCGTTCTCCTACATAACCACATGAAAATATGACCCTTGGGACATTTTAAATTATTATAATACTTTTATCTACTATACAGTTCCTATTCACATTTATCAGATTTTCCCCTCCATGCTCTTTACAGTGTTTAGTTAAATTAAATATTTTGTCAGGGGTACTACGTCTGTGATGCCCCCTTCCCCACTGTATCACATTAGGAGGGGCATGATGTCAATTTGTCCTATTGTTGGTGATATTAAGTTTAATTCCTTGGATAAGGTGGTGTCTTCCAGATTTTTCCACATCCTGCCCTTCTCCCCCATGATCATCTGTTGGTGCTTTTAGGGCCAGTGGATTATTCTTGCTTCAATCATTCATCATTGCTGGAGTTTAGATCTTAAATGTCCCCCACAAGCCCGTGTGGTGCCAGTGGGAGGTGGCAGAGATTTTAAGAGGAGGGGCTTAGTGAGAAGTCTTTAGGTCCTTGGGGGTGTTCCCTTGTGGGATGTTGGCCTCTTCCTCTCTTCTTTGCTTCCTGGCCTTGAGGTGAGTGGTTTTGCCATGACTTAAGCACCTGCCATGATCGGCTGCCTTGTCATAGGCACAGAGCACAGAGCTACGGGGCCCACCGTAGCTTGTGGACTAGAACTCCAAAATAAGCCTTCTCTCTCTCGCTCACTTTTTTTTTTTTTGGTACTGGGGATTGAACCCAGGAGCATTCTACCTCCGAGCTAGACCCCCAGCCCGTTTTTATTTCTTATTTTGAAACAGGGTCTCACTAAGTTACTCAGGCTGGTCTGGAACCTCTGATCCTTCTTTCTCAGCTTCCCAAGTACTAAGATTATAGGCATGTACCACCTGGAAAACCTTTTCTCTTCATAAGTTAATTGTCTCAGGTATTTTGTTATAGTGACAGAAAGCTGCCTAACACTGGCTGTAGAATGATGTTCTATTTCTATCATTTCTTTTCCATTCATTAGTGGACTTTCTGGTATACCAAGGGCATTCTGGTACCATGTTTTAGGCATGGGGGATACCTGTGTATTTTAGGGTTTCCCAAGGTCTTGGTGGTAATTTTGTGAGTGGCCCAAGTTGAGCTCAGAGCTCCAGATTCTGTGGGAGTGCAGTGAATGAGGCTGGAGGCGTGGAGATGGGAAACAACGGGAGAGAGGAAAGGTGTGTGCTCCTTTGGGCTACTGAGAGGCTTGCTTTAGCCCAAACATTCTCATGAAGCATTGCTTTTCATCTCCATTCTGGCTGCAGGATTTCCATCCCATTCCAATGAACAGGCATAGAAAGAGACCCTGCAGACACTGTACTGTTTTATGTAGGATTGAAGGGGTGCCTTTGGGTATGTCACTCCCTTTCTTTGTGTGTGTGTGTGTGTGTGTGTGTGTGTGTGTGTGTGTGTGACACAGACAGACAGACAGACATATTAAGGAACTTTCTGTAGAAGGGATTCAAAGCAGATAAGAAGATGTCATGTTTGCATTGGGTTCTAGGATGCGGTCTTGGGGGTCACCGGGCTCTTACTAATCCTAATCTCACCCCGAATTTCTAACACTGTTCTCAGCACTGCCATGCAGAAGACTTTGTTTAAATGCTGGCTCACTAAGCTGGAGAGTCGGAAGCCTGGTCCCTGCTTGCTTGTCTGGAAGAAAAGTCATTTTGTGTACAAAGGCACACACCTTTCCTCCCTCCCGTTGTTTCCCATCTCCACGCCTTCAGCCTCATTCACTGCGCTCCCACAGAATCTGGAGCTCTGAGCTCAACTTGGGCCACTCACCAAAGACGCAGCCCTGGGTGGTTATTTGTGTGTGTGTGTGTGTGTGTGTGTGTGTGTGTGTGTTACTGGGGATTGAACCCAGGGGCATTCTACTTCTGAGCTACACCCCCCAGCCGGATTTTTTATTCTTTATTTTGAAACAGGGTCTTGCTAAGTTGCGGAGGGCTTCATTAAATAGCTGAGGCTGGCCGCAAACCTGCGATCCTCCTGTCTTAGCCTCCCAAGTACTGGGATTACAAGTGTGTGCCACCACGCCCGGCCAGCCCTGGGTCTTGACTGCCTGACCTGTCAGCCACAGTGGCTCTGCTATGGGTTACAAAGAAGGGAGGACCTTTGCCTGGAGTCTAAACCAGATCACATCTTGACGAGGCCTTAGCCATCCCACTGGACCTGTGGTCAAAGCCCACAGTCAGCATCTTATAAAATCGGCTCATCCTGTGCTCAGAGAGGACTCAGCACACAGTAGGTGCACCTTTTCCTCACAGAATGATGGCTATTCTGAGCTGTCAGGAAGCTCAGAGCTGGTCTTTAGTTAATGGTCCCTAGCGCCCACCAGGATGCTACTGATTGTAAGAGCCTGACATTTACAGATGAGGAAACCACGGCCCCTAGTGGCTCAGCCACTCGCTGAGGGCCACATCACCCTCAGATGGCAGGCTGGGGACCCTCTGCTCTTCCCCAGCATGCCCATCGCCTGTCTTGCCTCGTCTTGGGCTTTTCACTGAAGCAGTGCCTCAGACCTCTTGTGTCACCTCAGGCCCTGCACCTGCTCTTCCCTCTCCCCCGAGTTCCTTCCCTTCACTTTCGGCATTTCTACTCTGTCATGGGCTCTAGACAGTCCCTCCTTACTCCCTGCAGCACCCCCAGCCCAGCCAGCTGCTGTCCAGCCTCGTGTGCTGGAACCTTCCCACTCACCACTTACCTGTCTTCTCAGGACACTGGGAGGCCATTCAGCATGTGTCGCGTCTTCTCATCTATATATTTATCTAAGCCGGGCGTGGTGGTACACGCTTATACTCCCAGTACTTGGGAGGCTGAGACAAGAGGATTGCCGGTTCAAAGCCAGCCTCAGCAACTTAGCGAGACCCTGTTTCCAAAAAAGAAGTAAAATAGGTCTGGGGGTGTAGACTGGAGGTAGAAGGCCCCTGGGTTCAATCCCCAGTATCTACACATGGATTAATTTAAGGAGAGTAGACCCTCTTATTCAACACAATTATGACAAGTAGTTGGTAGATTTTTTAATGACAAGCAGTGTAACCATAGACTGAGGTACTGTAAAAATTGTTACAGGTCACATATTCTACATAAGATATGGTAAAATCTATTATAGCTTACAGGAACCAGGATTTTTATTGTGTTATTAGCTGTGTCTTTCTTATGGTCCTCTTTTTTTTTTTTGAATCAGGGGGTAGATAGAAGAATATGTCAATAAAGTTATTTTATTTAAAATATTTTTAAAAAATCAAGTGAACTCAAAGTATATACAAAGAGGGAAAAACCTTCTACCTTCTGCCTGTAATGCCCACTCTCAGTCCCCGGGCAGCTGACCCTCTGTCACATAGCACAGAATGGGGGTGAGTTGATTTCCATTCTCATAGCTCTGTCATTGAGGTCATGTGACCTTGGGTACAGGTCAAAAAATGTAATTCAAATCACATCTCTTTCGGAAAAAGTTTTGAGGCAAACTTTCCTGAGGAAGAGCAGAGACAAAGGCTGGAATTACACTTGCCAGACATTTTTAGGGGAGGAAATGCACATGGGAATTCACAGATTTTTTTTTTGCGGTACTGGGGATTGAACCCAGGGGCTTTGTATGTCTGAGCTCCACCCCCAGCCCTATTTTTTATTTTTTGTTTTGAAACAGGGTCTCACTGAGTTGCGGAGGGCCTCACTAAGTAGCTGAGGCTGGCTGAGAACCCGGATCCTCCTGTCTCAGCCTCCCAAGTACTGGGATTACAAGCGTGTGCCACCACAGATATTTTGACAGTAGCCCTTGCCCCCCATCCCTGGATTCTCCAGGGGCTGCAACGGTCCCTCTGTGGGGCCCCACCTCCCTGCAGCCTGACATTGGGCGGCCAGGCAGCCCCAGCTCTTATCTGGAAGTCACCTTTGCCAAGGATTCCCGGCTCCAGGGGACCTCAGGAGCTTTCGGCAGGGCTGTGCCACCTGACTGCTTCCTCCAAATGACTTGGAAAGGCTGGAAGGGCCGGCCTGCCCATTGCAACTGGGGCTTTGTTACAGGCTGCGTCCAGGTCAACTAAGTCCCAGTCCATGGATCGGTGGGAGCACTCGGCTGGCAGGAAGTAGAGAGAGCCAGGTGGGCTCTGGATGTTTTCACAGAGCAGCTTCCTATGCAGCAATTCGTCCTTGCTCCTTTTTTGGAGAGCGAGTTAGTGCACCTTTGTAAGTCCAGTGAAAGCCAGTGTGAGGTTCAAAGTCATACAAACATGTGCACAGGTCTCGGTGAGTTTCCCTTCAGGCCCCTCCCTGCCCCCCTCCCCGTGCATAATAGTGAGATTGGTAGTGATGCCGCCATGCGTGGGCACAGTGTAATTTGAATTTTTTCTTTTACCAACTCTTGTTTTCCCCACCACCACCTTCCCCCTACTCCCTCCCATTATTCTACTGGTCTCTCTCCTCATTTTGTCTAAAGTCCCTTGTGGTTCCTGTGTTCTCTCTAGCTTTCATATATGAGAGCAAACATTGTATGACTTTGAACTTCACTATGATGTATAATTACAATGCACTAATAAAAGTGTGTACACACACACACATACACACACACATATATATATGCCTCCAGGCATGGTGGTGCCCACCTGTAATCCTACTTGGGAGCCTGAGATAGGAGGATCGAAGGTTTGAGGCCAGTCTCAGCAACTTAGGGAGACCTTGTTTCAAAATAAAAAATAGGGCTGGGAGTCTAGCTCAGAGGTAGGACGCTCCTGGGTTCCATCCCCAGTATCAAAGGGGGAGGGGGAGCCAATGTGCAGGGATAATTCTTGTCAATTAACAGAGCAGAACTGAACAGAGTCGCATGCTGACAGCTGTCACGAAGGGAAAAACCTAGCAAGGGTGTTTGCATTATTATTTTTAAGACTGGGTCTCACTGTAATGTCTAGGCTGGTTTGGAATCCCTAGGCTCAAGCGATCCTCCTGCCTCAGCCTCCCAAGTTCCGGGACTACAGGTATGCACCATTGCACCTGGCCTTGAACTGTATTTTCGATAAAGGGAAAGAGACACTCCTTAACCAGATACTTGGTTATGCCCTTGGAGGCAGGGGCGCACATTCGATAGGTCTGGCTTCTAAATGTTTGAAGCATCAATCCTTTTATTAAAGACTAAACCAAGCCAGGTGTGGTGGTGCACGCTTGTAATCCCAGTACTTGGGAGGCCGAAACAGGAATGGATCACAGGTTCAAAGCCAGCCTCAGCAACTTAGTGAGACCCTGTTTCAAAATAATGAATAAAAGTAGGCCTGGAAGTGTAGCTTGGAGGTAGAATGCCCCTGAGTTCAATCACCAGTACCGGGGGAAAAAAAAAACCCTAAACCAAAGGAGCCGGGTATCGTGGTGCATGCTCATAAATCCCAGTAGTTGGGAGGCTGAGATAGGAGGATCGCAGGTTTGCGGCCAGCCTCAGCTACTTAGTGAGGCCCTCCACAACTTAGTGAGACCCAGTTCCAAATTAAAAAATAAAAAAGGCTGGGGGTGTAAGAGGTAGAATGTTCCTGGGTTCAATCCCCAGTACAAAAAAAGAACCCCCAAAACTCAAAGGGTTGGGTTAGGTTGACATGAGGATTTGAACCAAAACATTTAGTTCCATGAAACTGAAATGCCCATTTCGTTTGTAGCAGGCAGGGATGTATCACTCAGTACAAAATCCAGACAGCTCCGCTCAGTCACAGGAGCTGCGAGCCCGGGAGCGGGCAGAGGTGCTCATTCCAGTGTAAATGATGGCAGACACATTTAACCCAGCACGGCCCTCGCTGGCACATGGGATTGGTAAATCCTTCTTTCCAAAAAGTGATACTTGAACTTTCAAGTGACAAACTTCTTTAGTTTCTCATTTTCTAGGAAAGTCTTTTCAGAAAGCATTTATTTGCCAGCCTTTTAATTCAGTTTGGGGAGCTCCTAGGGGGTCATCATTCAATCAGTTGTCTTCAGAAGCTGCGTGGACCCCCGACCTTGCACCAATGGAGCCCCGAATGCTGCCCAGTGCTTGGTGGGAAAAGTGTGAGTTGCCAAGAGTTTCCATAGATGAAGGTTCATCTCCTACTCGGAAGCAGGGCTGCTCAGAGATATTCTGCTCCCACACACCTCTGGCTCTGGTAGCCCTTCTTCTCAGGAACATAGCCGGCTTGGGTAGAGTGACAGTCAGTTTTCTGTGCCATTTTGGCCAGGCCATAGTACCCACTATGTATTGGTCAGGGTTCACTAGACTAACAGAATTCACAGAATGAGTATATGGAAAAAGGGATTTATCAGATCAGCTTACAATGTAGTCCCGAGTTCCGACTGCACGTGGAGAGTCAGAGGAACCAGTAGCTGGTCGAGCGGTCTAAGAGCTTTTCGGAGAAAGGATGGTGAAGTTTCAGTTCGAAGGGCTGGAGGCCGACGATCTCAGACGAGAGCAGATGCGTTTTCTTCGGAAAGAGTCACGCATTCCTCTACACAGTTTTCTCCTTCTTTTGTCTAAGCCCTGCACCTATCAGAACCCTGCTGCCTACATTTAGGGCAGGACTTTCTGTTTAATCTGCTGTTACACACCCAAAGTCACATGATCTTGGGTGTGTCATGATCCGGTCAAGTTGACAAATTAGATTCACTATCACACACTAACTTAGGTATTTGGGAGATGTGGTTATGTCTACAATGAGTTGACTCTTACTTATTTAGGTGCTAGGGATTGAAGCCAGGGCCTCGTGCATGCTAAACATGTACTTCTACTGTGAGCTCCACCCCCAGCCTACAATTAGCTGACTCTAAATGAAGGACATTGACTTGATGGTGCGGGTGGGCTTCATCCAATCAGTTGAAAAGCTTTAAGAGCAAAAACTGAGGTTCCCCGAGGAAAAAGAATTTCTGCCTCAACACTGTAGCATTGACTTCTGCCTGAGTTGCCAGCCTGCCCTGGGGATGTCAGTTCACTGTGCCTAATAATCAATTTCTATCTATTTATACCGCTATCTATATCTATGCATCTCTGTTTCTTTTTTTTTTTTTTGTACTGGGGATTGAACCCAGGGCCATTCTACCTCCAAGCTACACCCCCAACCCTTTTTAGTTTTTATTTCGAAACAGGGGCTCGCTAAGCCGCTGAGGCTGGCCTTGAACCCGCGATCCTCCTGTCTCACTCAGCCTTCCAAGTACTAGGATTATAGGCATGCCCCACTGCACCCAGCTCTATTTCTATCTTTTATTGGTTCTTTCTGGATGGGAGGAGTGTGTCTTTGGGGAAAATCCTGGCCCTCTCCCATTCTGAGCATTGAAGAATCAAATGCTCAAGGTCCCCTGAACCTTGAAGAAGAGTCTGTGATCAGGGAGCACCTCTGTCAAGTGCCTGCACTATGTGTGGGTATTGCGAGTTGGTGAGCTGATGAGCCTCTCTCTTTCTACCTACAGGTCATCCATCTATCATCTATCTATCTATGTATCTATCTATCTATCATCTATCTATCTACCTACCTATTTATTTATTTTTGTGATGCTGGGAACAGAACCCAGAGCCTTGCACATGCTAGGCAATGACTCTCCCACTGAGCTATAGCTCCAACCCACAAGCGTACCTTTAAATAAGTGTGTGGCTTTCTTAGACCACAAATGCTCTCTTAACCCACCTCCATTCTAGTTGGAGTCCTCAGACTCAAAAGAAGGACTCGATAAGGAATGTGTATTTGTAAGTTTGAAGTTAAAAGAAAATGTCTGATTCCCAGTCCTCTTTTTAATTGAACCTATCAGCTATCAGAACTGATCACCGCTGAGATGCTGATTCAACACAGATTGAAACATTTTCATGCAATGAGTTGGCCTCTTCAACTTTTTCTTGATAAAAATTAAGCTGTGTCATGTGATCCAAATAACCAGAAATTTGGGAATTTGTTTAAAGTAATGAGATACCCTTTTGTTGAGAGGACATTTTTTTCATGTTAGAATTCTGAACCAGGAAATTTTAAAGCATAAAAACAAAACCCAGCAAGCCCAGACCAACGAGGGAAGACAAGACTGAGCTGCAGGGATTACTTCTGTTTATAACCTTGATCTCCTCCAAGGGGGAGCTCTGGGGAGAGCGCGGGGGCCGCGTAAACCCCATGCATGTTTATATTTCCAACTGGCTCTGTATCTTGCTTTAAATCTGCATTCTCATGTGGATGAGACACATCTGAGCTACACTGCACTTTGTTTTAAAGTCATTCGTATAGGTCTGAGTGACTTTCCATGCGTTTTCTTTTGTGAATACAAGAAGACAAAAGTCATCATCTTAAATAAAGATGACTTTTGAAGTCTTAGTTTACATTCGTGCCAACCTCTTGGCTTCACCAAGCCTCCGTCTGCATGTGTCACGACTGTGTGTGCTCTCTCCCTAGAGAGATGAATTATTTCTTATTCTTTGCTTTGTGAGATCTGGGTAGGCTGCAGGCCGAGGAGGTGTCTTCTTGTGTTTTCTGTTGCTGGTAACACAATACCACAGACTGGACGGGTTGTATGGAACAGAAGTTTATTTTGGCTCACAGCTCTGGTTCAAGGTTAAGGGTCCTCAGCTGGTGATGGGGTTCTTGCTGGCAGAGCATGGAGGTGGGGCACCAGCGCGGAGGGGAAAGAGGTGAACACGTTGACATAGTGCATTATATACCAGGCGCTGCACTGAACGCCTTTCTTAGGGCACAGTACCTCTTGATCTTCCTCACCGGTGTAATGGCAGCACATCCGGGATATAACACTTTTGAACTGTCTAGATCTGTGTTTTATCTGGATTTGTCAAGCGCTCCAGTGACACACTCACCACCCCTTGTCCCCTCAGACATTCGGTTTAGAAAAGGGCAAGTTGTCGAATTTATTAAGTGACTGTGGAAAGTCTTTGGTGCCCAGAAAGAAGCAATTGTAATTGTGTTTTAACTAGTATTTAATTTACTAAAATCATACATGTACAAAACTATTGTTAACAAGTCTCTAAATTAAGCTTGATTATCATTGTATTCTGTTATAAAACTAATGCTTACAGTAAAAATGTGAATAAGCTCTTTGATATTGATTGGTGGTAATTTAACACACAAAGTAACAGAGTAAGCCACATGGGGGACCTCCAAACCGTGTGGAACTGAGGGTAAAAGAGGGGCTCCGTCGGAACTGAGGGTAAAAGAGGGGCTCCGTCGTCTTTCTACAGGGAGACACGTAACACTGTTGGTGCTCTTAATCAATCACATTTCCAACTAGCACAAGAACCCAAGAGGGTGGACTTACAGATACCATCAGTAGAATCTTTCCAAGAGCACTTAAACTCAGCCTAAGTCTAATAAACCAACTGCAAATAACAGGGGTTTTAAAGTTCTCTATTCATTTTACAAAGGAACATTACAGGAGTGGCGTTTCGCTAAGCCCAACTTGAGCAAGAACATGCATCAGTATTAAAAGAATCCAGTTAGGAAACAGAAGTATCTTAGTCAAAGATGAGTTTTGACTAAGAAAAAGGGATGTATCTGTTATATATGGGTCTTACACAGGTACTTTTAATTTATCTTAACTTCTGCGGCTTCAGATATCACACAACTCATATAGAGAATCTACACACAGAGCAATGAACCAAACCAAACTACCTTCTTACTTGATGTATGTATAACATGAGGGGTCGGAGTTAGCCCCCATCACTGTATTTCTTAATTTACATCAGCATACAGAACTTAAAGCAACTCCCAGGTGAGAATATGCTGTCAGATCTAGAAGGTAAATGAAGAGAGGTTGACATTGGTGGCCATTCTGGAAACCCCCCCCCCAGCCCCTCTTTTCAGGTCTTATACATCATTCTACAAAACCAGATACTGCGAAATGGTCTTTTACCATGAAAATAACGTCCTTATCTACTAGCTGAAATGTCCCCCCCCACCATTATATATGTTAAGAAAACTATTATGTTGTAGAAAAGAGTATGGAATTGGTACAGTTGGAAATGAACCACCACACCGCAAAGGTGGTCAGATGGAGCCCCCAGTTCCGGGCAGGGACCGGCCTCGTACAGCTGTCTCTGCGTGGCCTAGCGCTCTGTGCCTCTGGCCCTGTCTCAGCGGGCCCCTCAGCAGCTCTGGAAGGCTAAGGCAGTCGCTGTTATCTCCACGTGGAAGTCTCCTGGTGGGCAGGAGAAGATTGTTTTCTCCAGGATGGGGTCTAGGACTTATCCGTCCTCTCCCATTGTGTATCATGCAGCCTGACACATGGGCCTTTGACAGATGGTTGAATATTGTCGAATGACCCAGAAGACTGGGTCAGGCTTAAGTCAACATCACACTTGGAATAAATGGAGGCCTGCTGTTACACGGCTTTATAACCCGCACTGAGCTACACACTCCTTGTCAGGATGAAAAGAAATTGGAAAACAAGATGGGAAATGTTAGTATAAAATGTGTTCATCTGGGAACCGTCAGAACTGGTGTTGGTCGTATGGTCATCTTTGGTGAGCACTGGGTTAAGGTGAGGTTTCTTTGTTCCTGTGCTTGCGATTAGTCCTGTGTGTCACCTGTGTGTTGATGGGTACTCTGATCACCAGGTGACATATGAAAAAATGTTCAACATCACTAATCATTAGGGAGATGCAAATTATAGCTATCGTGATATAGCACCTAACAGATAGTACCTGTTAGAATGGTTATTACCAAAAAGATTAAAGACGACAAGTGTTGGTGAGAACGTGGAGAAAACTCTTGTACACTGTTGGTGGAGATGTAAGCTAGTATAACTGTTATGGAAACCTGTATGGAGGTTCCTCAAAAACTACAAATAAGCTAGGTGTGGTGGCACACACCTGTACTCCCCGTACTTGGGAAGCTGAGACAGGAGGATCGCAGATTTAAGACCAGCCTCAGCAACTTAGCAAAACCCTGTTTCAAAATAAAAAAAAAAATAAAAAGGGCTGGGGGTGTTACTCAGAGGTAGAATGCCCCCCTGGGTTCGATGCCCCCCAGTACCAACCACCCAACCAACAAACAACCCACAAAAAACTAAAAATAGAATTTCCATATGATCCAGCAATCCCACTTCTGGATATTTACCCACAAGATTTTAAACTAGAATGTCAAAGAGATACCTGCATGCCCAATTCATTGCAGCATTATTCATAAGAGCAGAGTTATAGAATCAACGTAAGCGCTCATCATGGGATAAATGGATAGAGAAAATATGGATATATATGCACATTGGAATACTACAGAACCTTAAAAGAGAAGAAATTCTTGTCATTTATGGTGACAGATGTGGAATTGGAGAACATCATACTAAGTGAAATAGGCAAAACAGAAAGACAAAAACTGTATATTCTCACTTTATTTTGAATCTAAAATAATTGAACTCAAACAAGCAGAGGGTAGAATGGTGATTAACAGAAGCTGGAGGTGGGAGGAACTAGGAGATGATAATCAAAGGGTCCAAAGACTCAGACAAGAAAATAAGTTTATGCAGGGTGTGATGGCACATGCCTATAATCCCAGTGCTTGGGAGGCTGAGAGAGGAGGATTGCAGGTCTGAGGCCAGCCTCAGCAACTTAGTGAGACCCTCAGCAACTTAGTGAGATCCATGTACCTTTGAGGTAGAATGCCCCTGGGTTCAATCCCTAGTACAAAGAAGGAAGAGGAGGAGGAGAAGAGGAGGATATTTATTTATTTTTGTGGGACTGGGGATTGAGCCCAGGGGCAGTCTATCTCCGAGCTACACTCCCAGCCCTTCTTATTTTGAAACATGATCCCGCTAAGTTGCTGAGGCTGGTCTTGAACCTGCAATCCTCCTGTCTCAGCCTCCTAAGTATTGGGATTATAGGCATGCGCCACCATGCCTGGCTTTGTTTTTTACTTTTTGAGATCTGTTGCACCATGTGGTGAATTAGCTAGTAGTTGAGTCTTCACATTTCAATGTCACTGGAAGGGTACATCTCTAATGTTCCCATCATGGACGGTGTCAAATGTTTGAGGTAATGGATGAGTTGATTAGCTTGTTCATTCCACACTGTAATAAAAATTATAATGCTACTTTGTACCCCATAAATATGCACCACTAAAACTAGTCAATATGTATAAAAATAAAATTGCCCAAGAAGCTCACTTATATTCTGCAGTATGGCTCTGCTCTATATCACAGGAAGTGACAATGTCCCTGCTCCGAAGCCATAGATGAGTTTGGGGCCCTCACAGCAAGGATGGGCATGGGCAGAGGGACAGGGCCAGCTGGCAGCCAAGGACAGGGGTCAGAGGCCATGGGTGGTATTGTAGGTGTAGTTGGGACCATTCCTAGCACACTCAGGGCCACTGGGATCCCAGAAGAGTTGACTGGGGAGACGCTGGGGTCCTCAAGTACTGCTGTGAGTGCCTGCTGGAGCTTGGGGAATCCACTCACCGTGGCTGTCACGGACCATGAGTTGCATTCTCTGACATCAGTTTACCTCCATGACCTGTTAGAGAATCTCCTGCTCTGCGTACTGTTGACAGAGCCTTGTCCAAGTATAGTGAGAAGGAAGTCACCACAGTCCACAGAATCGGAGGAGAGACTTTCTGCAACTGCTGTCCCCTGGCCTGGGATGCGAGACAGACAGGGAAGCCCCGAGTCCCAGAACCGGTGTCTGCAGATTTGGCTCCTGGCCCCAGAAAGCCCATCTTGAGGTTCATAGTCAGGGCTGTTCACTCACACAGCTTGGAGGGGCTGGCAGGGACCTGAGAGAAAGGGCCCCAGGGGAGCACAGAACGTCCCTGGTCTGCAGCATTCTGTGGAACAGTGTGGCCCTCAGGTGCAGGCTGCCCTTGCTTCTCTTCCTTCCTGGCTACAGGCCGCATCCCTGCTTCCCCCTCAGCACGTGCCGTGTAGGAATAGAAACTCCAAGGGGGACCCCCACATTCTCTCCAGGGCCACTGGCACCAGCTCTCATGCCTGGCTTTGTTCTCGTCTCTTACCCTGTGCATGGAGGATTGCGGCCGTGGCTTCAGCCAGCATCCTCCGCCACCAGCCCAGGAGACAGAGTTAATGAGCATTTCTCCCTCAGAAAGCCAAGGCCAGCGTCTGTCCCGTTGACTGAAGCCAGAGGGTATGTGGAGCCCCAAACTAACCACTATGGTGGGAGGGTAGGATGTGCCACTTGGCTCTCTTCAGAAGTTCTCATATCTTGTTATCTAAAATCCCTTTAAACTCCTAAAAAATTATTCAGGACCTAAAGAGTTTTTGCTTGTATTTATCCATAGTTGCCATCTTTGAAGTTTAAATGGAGAAAATTTTAACACTTGTTTGTTAATACATTTTAAAATTATGATAATAGCCGGGCGTGGTGGTGCATGCTTGTAATCCCAGTACTTTGGGAGGCGGAGACCGGAGGATCCGGGTTCGCGGCCAGCCTCAGCTCTCTCTCTCTCTCCCTGTCTCTCTCTCTCTCTCTCTCTCTCTCTCTACCTAGTGAGGCCCTCCGCAACTTCGTGAGACCCGGTTTCAAAATAAAGTATAAAAAAAATAGGGCCGGGGGTGTAGCACGGAGGTAGAATGCCCCTGGGTTCAATCCCCGGTACCGCCAAAAAAAAAAAAAAAAACCAATTATGATAATAAACCCTTTCCATAGATAACATAATTTTATTAAATAACTGTATTTTAAAAACTAGTGAGAAGAGTGGTATTGGCTTCTGTTTTTTTGCAAACCTCTTTAAATATCTGACTTAATAGGAGTCAGCTGGATTCTCATATCTACGTCTGAATTCAGTGTGTTGCAATAAATGGTTTTGGTTGAAGAATAAGATACACATCTAGTCTCGCAGAGATGTAATTATAAGATGGGAGTATTTTAGTTGCCTCTTCAGATAATTGTGGATATTTTTCTTTGATATTACACCAACACTGTACAAGTACTAGCTTTTAAAAGACTATTTTCAATGAGAAATCTGGAATATGAATGAATTTTCCATACTTTGAATCATTAGAATCCATTGGTCTGTCTTCTCTTTTGAATGGATCTTTCCATGCAAGATTTTATGACATCTTGCATTAGATATCTGGAAAATACTGATTCACTGAGTTTTGCAGATCTTCTGAATGTTGACATGGTTCATTTTACAGAATCAACAAATTCCTTAATATTTTTACTGATCACATCAGACAAGTTTAAGTATTGGGTTGCTGTCAACCTCCTAGTGGTTAAATGCTAAGTTTGCAAAATTCTAAGTTTTGCTTAAAAGCTCAATTTTATCATTGGTTATTGCTGACTGTCTGGAAGTTGCAGACTCCAATTCCTTCATTTTAGACAAAATATCTACCAGACACACAACTCCGAATAACCATGGTTTGTTTCTGTCTTTTTTTTCAAACGAAAATGGGGTTCCATGTAAATTGTGGCTAGTTTAGCTTACAACTAAATCACTGGCACAAGGGCCTTTCCTGGAGACATGAAACCATCATACTTTGGTGTGCATGGAGGCACATTAGGCATGCTTTCCATTTTCTTACACAGAAGAATTAAAAGAGTGTTCACCCAGGTTAGGGTGGAAAAATTATTTTTAATGCTTTGTCAAGAATATTCTGGGCAGGAGATATAACACAGCAGTAGAGTGGGTGTCTAGCACATGAGAGGCCCTCGATTTGATCCCTAGCAACACACACACAAAAAGAATGTTCTTTAGTGCAATTGACATTTTGTTTAACATAAATGCATGGTAGAAAAGAATGTAATGATGATTATTAGCCACTCCTTTGATTCATGCTAAATCACCAGCAGTCTTATCTATCATTGCTTTTGTACCTAGTACAAATGCCAACGCAGTAAAAGGACAGGCGACATCTTTTGTTTCAATCTCATGGACATCTTGCACGTATCTTGCAAATCTCAAGGGGTCCCCAGGGAGACCGGCCAGCTTAGGCTTGTGAGAGCCATCTCTGTGGGACTGGGCTCACAGCTCACCCAGTCCTCCTTCCTGAGACGATGGGACAGACAGTTCTCCCAAAGAAGCTCAAAGTGTTTTGCTTTGCTTTGTTTGTTTTCGGTACTTTTAATTTTAATTTTAATTTTTATTTTGAAACAGGTTGAGGCTGGCTGAGAACCTACAATCTTCCTGTTTCAGCCTCCCAAGTACTGGGATTACAGTCATGTGTCATTTGTCCAGCTCTGTTTTGGTTTTTAATGAAAAAAAGTTGAGTGGACACTGCACAGCTGAAATAATATTCCACATTGTACTTCACATATATAATCTTTATTTTTTAAATCCCCTTATTTAATAATAGCACCAGTGAACACCAAGTCCCAATGTACTATTTTATTTGTAGATGTTATCTCACTTAACCCTAAATAGTCCTTTGACAGTGGGGACTTACATTATCCCATTTTGCAGATATGGATACTGGTGGCAGCAGTTATTCACTTAAGATTATGTGGATTGGCAGGACCCAGTGGTGCACACCTATAATTCCAATAGTTGGGAGGCTGAGATAGGAGAATGTCAGGTTCCAGGGCAGCCTTAATGGCAGGCTCCAGGGCAGCCTTTATAATTTAGCGAGGGCCTCAGCAATTTAGTGAAGTTCTGTTTCAAAATAAAAAATAAAATAGTGCTGGGGGTGTAGTTCAGAGGTAGAACTCCCCTGGGTTCAATCTCCAGTAACACACACACACACACACACACACACACACACACACACAAAAGATTATGCATATTACACTCTAGAGTATGCAGTGAACTCCTAAGTCTTAAATAGATCAAGATCCTAGATTACAATACAATATGAAGGTGACTGTAATTAAATATATTTTAATAGATAATTTTTAGTCTTTTTTAAAATCAATGGTAGAATCTTTCATCCGTAGAATTCTAACAGAAGCTGAATCTGTAAGACAGAACCAAGCTGGTTGGTAGAGGGGGAGGCAGCCTGTCAGGTGGGGTGGGTCAGGTGGGGTGGGCCCAGGTCCTCTCCTGTCCCTAGGTGGTGGGCAGATACTATGGAGGGTCTACTTGGTTCCTATCCTTACCAGTTTGAAAACCCTCATTCCTCCAGCCTAATCTTCAAACATCTGCTCAGATCTCTGCTGTGTAGGCTGTTTTCCAGAAAGCCTGTTGGGAAGTGGCTTGCTTCCTTTACCAGCATGTAACTCTGAATGTCCTTGTTTTAAAAAAGGATTCCTGGAAGGGTTCCTTTTATGCCACGTATTGCACAAACTCATTCCTGGGGTGAGAAAATGGGTGGTGCACAGCAGGGGAATGCACCAGAGGAAGCCTGGTCCTGGTCTTGCTTCCTCACCAATCCCTGTGTGTTTCTCTGGGCCCCAGTTGTCTCGCAGGATTCCTAGACGGTGGCTCAGAGGAAGAGCTGGATTTTAACTCTTGTTGGCCCCAGACCTATCTGAGAAATTGAAAATGAAATGTATGGGAAAAATGAGATTTTGCATAGCATTTCATTTCAAAGTTCCCATGCACTGCTCAGAGATGGAGAGAGGGATTTCCCATGTTAAGAACTCTTGGATTAGGACGATTTTAAGATTCATTCGTAGCATATTATGCAAATGTGGTTATTGAAAAATAAATGGTTTTTGTATTTCCAAATAATAATTAGCAATTACAACATAATGTTTTATCAGTGATATTAATGAGCTGTCTGTGGTTTGCTTGTAAATATTAAAGTGTATTGAAAGTCAGAATTTTGAGCTGGGCATGGTGGCGCACGCTTGTAATCCCAGTGCTTGGGAGGCTGAGACAGGAGGATCGCAGGTTCGTGGCCATCCTCAGCTACTTAGTGAGGCCCTCCGCAACTTAGTGAGACCCTGTTTCAAAATAAAGGATAAAAAAATAGGGCTGGGGGTGGAGCTCGGAGGTAGAATGCCCCTGGGTTCAATCCCCAGTACCACAAAAAAAGAAAAAGAAAGAAAGAAAGAAAGTGTGAATTTTTAAAATGGCAGCTCTCTAACTCTGCCACTGGCAAAACAGTAAGTCAAAAATATTTGTCGTTGTAAGACTCCAATGCACCAATAAAAGGACATAAAAAAAACAAAGAAACAAAAATATTTGTCGTCTTTCATTGCTCTCAACTTTCAGCCAGAGGCTAGTAATTCAATTATTCACCTATGTTAAGAAATAGAAATAAAATTACAAGCATCCTATATCTAGATATATACTATCCTTGCAATATATATAATTTGTAAGCATATATATATATATAATTTATAAGCATATATGAACCCATTTTTTTCCAAATGTGCATTTTATATTTTTACTGAAAAAAAAACTTACTATTCTGTGGCTTTTTTTTTCCAGATTCTGTCAGAAAAATCATACAGAAGAAGATTGACCCCGCAACTGATTATCAGGAGGTAATTTTTTATTGATGTATTTGATATTAAAAATAACAAGCGTGAGAAAAATCTTGGATGACTTGAAAATAAATCTTTAACCAACCATTATTTAATCTAATTTCAGTAACCCTTTTTTAACTAAGGACTTCTATGGAATATTGAAGTACCATTTAGATGCTCTGTGAACAACTGCAGAAATTTCAAAAGTAGCATTTGAGGAAAATCTTTTCAAGCTATATGTTATTTAAAAATTAAAATTTCAGCCGGGCATGGTGGCGCACGCTTGTAATCCCAGTACTTAGGAGGCTGAGATCGGAGGATCGCAGGTTCATGGCCGCCTCAGCTACTTAGTGAGGCCTCTGCAATTTAGTGAGACCCTGTTTCAAAATATAGAATAAAAATAAGGTGGGGGGTGTAGCTCGGAGGTAGAATGCCCCTGGGTTCAATCCACAGTATCGCCAAAAAAAAAAAAAAAACAAATTAAAATTTCCCTAAAAGAAATGTTACTTTAGTAATTCTATAATACTTTTTTTTTAGCTAGGGGAGGAGAATTGTTTGAAAATCCTTAGAGCCAGGTGCAGTGGCATGCACCGGTACACCGCACCTGTAATCCCAGCTACTAGGGAGTTTGAGACAGGAGGATTGAAAATTTGAGGCCAGCGTGGGCAACTTAGTGAGACCCTGTCTCAAAATAAAGATAAATAAAGGGTCGAGGATGTGGCTCAGTGGTAGAATGCCCTCGGATCAACCCCTAGTACAGCAAAAGTAAATAAATAAATAAATAAATAAATAAATAATTAGGAGGAAGGAAGGGAGATAAACCCCTAAAAACAGTGGGATCTTATGGCTCAAGGACCAAAGAGAAGGAAATAAGTAGATTTGTAACATGCAGGGAGGGGAACACAGAGAAAAATAATTAATTGTGACCAGCAGTTCTTCCAAGAGGAAGTGACTTTGGGCATGGTGTGGAAAGGATAAGAGGGCCGGAGAGAGTGGGAGGTGGTTCTGTTCACGTCCCGGGCAGGGGGACCGTGTGAGCAAATAGGCCAGGTATGAAAGATGTAAGCGGACGAGCCAGGGAGTTAGGAAGGAAGGTGAGCTGGGGTCTGATCAGGAGAGGGAAGTGGACAGGATGCTCAGAAAGTGCCCAGGCCCCTTGCAGGACTCTGCTCGCCACCCCCGGTTCCCTGGTTCGTTTCTATGACTGACAGCTAAGCAGAAGGATAGTCGTTTGATGTTGGTTTGTTATGCGTGCTGCCTGGGAGACACATAGGCAAATCACTGGTGCATTAAATATAGGATGATAAAAATGAATTGCATCTGTTTGTCATGTTCTCAGTCCTCAGCAAGGTGAGCAGGCATGTTGTTCTTTCCTCTCTTAGTATAACAGTGGTTATCCAGTTCGCAGTGAGCAGATGTCCGGGTGGGCACTCTTTACTGACCAGCACGGCAAATCTGAATGCTGGTGTTCAAGGGGGCAGTTAACTCCTGCCCAGTGGATGGTAACTTCAGAAACCATGGTTACAAATGGCCTCGTCATATTTTCAATCTGCACTGAAATGATACTCAAAGGAAAAGTGAATTGTAAAGGCCAAAGAAGAAAGCCTTATCTAAAAGCTATTTACATCCGGCAGCAGGAAAAACTAAGCCAATGAAGGACTCTGTCCCCCGGAGCGCACAGCCTTTCTAGAACCATGGAAAGCGCCCATTCTTCGTGCCACTGGCTTCATCTCTATCTTTCAAACAGTTGTTCGTGTTGGCCTGCATCCTTGGGCACAGTAATGGATGCTTGCTTTTATATTTGCATAAAACATTAGCATGCCCTTAGCATTTAATCACCTGAATGCCACCTGGTTCTGCCAAGGGATGGGGGGAAGAGGGGACAGGGTTTCAGCTGGATGCAGGTCTTAGAGGACAAGGGCCTGAGACCCTGAGGTGACTCTGAGCAGCCTTGCAGGTATGCGCTGTCACTGCCTGGCAGGATTCTTAACTGGAGGCTCCTTTACACTTGGCTTGGTATTAGATTTAGGACTCTTGTACACTTGGGGATACTGGATAAAAAACAATGGGTGGGGGTGAAGTGGAGAGAGGATACAGAACTGAGCCCACAGGAATGAACTGGATCCTACTTAGCTGTGGAGTTGGATCATACTTTCTATAGTCCAAGGAGAAGGGATTTAGTTAAGTAGAGACACCAGAGAGGCCAGGGCGCCTTTGGAAAGGAACGTATCTGATTGGATTTCGTCTGATAAGTGCTGGATTTGTTAGGTTGCCCCACCCCCCAGGCAGGCACTGAGTTAAGGACTGAGGGCAGGAGTGGCAGGGCACAATGGCTGGGATGTGGGGAAGGGAGGGTACCCAGCCGGGTGTGATGGTACATGCCTGTAATCTCAATACTTGGGAGGCTGAGACAGGAGGATCGGAGGTTCGAGATCAACCTCAGCAACTTAGTGAGGCCCTGTTTCAAAATAAAAAATGAAATCAGGCTGGGGGTGTAGTTCAGAGGTAGAATTCTTCTGGGTTCAATCCCCAGTACCAAAAAAGTAAATGAATAAAAAATAAAGGAGGTGCCCATATGCCTCCTGCCCAAGGGGCAACTGTTCCTCCTACAGAGGAGCCCTGGGAACTACCGGAAACACCATCCTCCAGGTTAGCCCGTGGAAGGCGAGGGAGCCGGGGGAGCCACACACCAAGAGGCACTGGTTAAGTGCTGGGGCTGGGGGACAGTGTAACGTCTAAGTACTTCTGACCTTCCGTGGTTCTGGAGAAAGCCGTGGAGCACAGAGTTAAAGATGGCAGTAGTTAGAAGTCGGAGGAGGCACACAGAGGGTTGAGGCCAGGGGCGTGGGCGGCACCATTGGCGTCTTCACTCTGGCTGTGCCCGCTCCGCACAGGCGCACAGGTAAGCACTGTCCAGGTGAGTGGTCCTGGGGCTGAGTCTTCCCCGCGCTCATTGCACTGGCCCTGGGTCGCATCTCCAGGCTCCTCTGATGGCCGAGGGGCCCGGGCAGCGAGGCTGTGATTGTGGGGACTCTTCCAGTGGACTTTCTTCCTAACTAGGTTCACAAGCTTTCGGAAGTGCAGACCTTTGGTTTCAAGGAGGGGCCCTGACTTTCAGAGGGAAATAGGACTCCTTTTCCAAGAATTGCCTCCTTTTTATACTTTAGCTAAAAGTTGAAAGTAATACTCTAAGGTGCTTGGGTCCTTTTTCTGCCCTGACATTTTTTTTAATGCATTCTCTCTTTCACTTAATACAGTATATTTGCTTAATTGATATCCACAGGGTTCCCATTGGGAACAGTGCATGGTAGTGGTACAAACATACCAGAACATGGCCCTTCTTCCAGGAACTCACAGCTACTGAAGGAGAAGCCAAGCCAGAGACATAGGCATGAATGTTATGGGCTGAGTCATGTCCCAAATTCTTAGGTTAAAGGCCTCCACCCCAGCCAGGCATGCTGGCGCAAACCTGTAATCTCAGTACTTGGGAGGCTGAGACAGGAGGATCCCAGGTTCAAGAACAGCCTCAGCAACTTATCAAGACCCTATTTCCAAACAAAATAAATAATAATAAATAAATAATAGCTTGGAGGTAGAATGCCCCGGGCTTAATCCCCAGTACCACACACAGATACACACACACACACACACACACACACACACACACACACACACACACGCACGTGCACACACAAACATACTTCTCTGCCCCAGTAGCTCAGAATGTGACTGGGCTTGGATATAGGATTTTTAAAGAGGTAACCAGAGAAAATGAGGTATAGGGTAGCCCTACTCCATTATGACTGGTGTCCTTATTAAAAAGGGAAATGAGGACACAGTTACACAGGGAAGACCCTGGGAAGCTACCGTGAGAAGGTGGCCACCCATGAGCCGAGGAGAGAAACCAGCCCTCGACACCTTGATCTTCAGTTTCCCAGCCTCCAGAACTGTGGGGGTGATAACTGATGTTGAAGCCAGCCAGCCTGCGGTATTTTGTTATAGCAGCCCGTGCAGTCTGAGACAGTGGGTAGCTGGAAGGCAAGATGGAGAGGGGTATGCATCCCATAGGCAGTTCTATGTGATGGCTGGCAATGTGCAGGGAGAGAGGGTGTGTTAGGTTTCCATCACTAACCAAAATACCTGACAAGAACAACTTAGAGGGGGAAAAATTTATTTTGACTCTTGGTTGCAGAGTATTCAGTCTTTGGTAAGCTGGCTCCGAGGCAGAAACATCATGGCCGAAGGGTGTGGTGGAAGAAAGCTGCTCCACTCACGGCATTCTGGAAGCAGAGAGAGAAGGGGCGAGGGAGAAGATCAAGCCGTCCCAGGGCTCGGTGGTGTTTGTCAGTTCAGAGTTAGACTGATCTGGGTACAGATGCCTGCTTCATTATTGTCTGTCTGGTAGCCAAGGCTCAGAGTAGTATTGGCGGCAATTCCTACGTCCCGTTGCCAGGAGATTCTGAAGTAGTTGTTCAGGGTTGGCTGGCTAGTGGTGTTTTTTTAAAAGCTCCCTAGGTGATCATACTGGACAATTGGAGTAGAGAATCACAGATACTAAGTGATGGAGCCTGGATTCAAACTGCCGCATCCCAGAGATTATAAAATCCTGCAGGTCAACGAGAAGTGAAGTGGTGGAGATGCACCCAAGCTCCCCAGGGTGTCGGTCGTTACCCCATCAGATCTGTCAGAGCAGGGTGACTCTTGGGTGGGAGAAATCAACACAAAAGAACCAGCTGATTATTACAGCTTATGGGCAGCTCTGCCCTGGCCACAGCCCAGAGTGACCAGCCATTATAGCCAAGGAGCGGGGCGGGGGCAGGTTTCCCAAACTTACCGAATCGTGAGTTCAGAGTAGGGTTAGAAGTCAGTGTTTCTAACACTCACTGTGAAGTGCTTACAGTTGGCAAGTTTGGGAGCCTATGCCCTCATGGTAATAAGACTGTAGGACCCGGACCAGGAAGGGAGGCAGGGCCAGTCAGCATGCCCGGGTGGCCATGGGTTGTGTACACCTGAACTGCCTCCACCTCCAGTATTTTGGATGCCTCATTTAAATGTTATTAGTATCACACATTTCTTTCTAATCTGAGGATCTGCCATCGAAGGGGATAGTTTGCAAACCTTCCTATTCCCTGGACCAGAAAATGTCACAAAAGTGGCCTAAAGAATCACACAGAGCCACCTCAGTTTATTTTGCCACATAAGCACATTTAAAATCAACCATGAAGACCATAATAACTGCCGGGCGTGGTGGCACACGCCTGTAATCTCAGTACTTGGGAGGCTGAGTCAGGAGGATCACAGGTTTGAGGACAGCCTCAGCAAGTAGTGAGACTCTCATCAACCTAGTGAGACCCTGTTTCAAAATAAAAATAAAATAGGGCTGGGGGTGTAGTTCGGAGGTAGAATGCCCCTGGGTTTAATCCCCAGAACCACAAAACAAAACAAAACAAAAAACCATAATAACTTTTTAACCCTTATACACATATCAGTCTTATAAATTGAACAAAGTTAATTTTATGGAAAACCCACGGCATCTGCTTTTTCTTACTTCACGTGGGTTGGTCCATCCCCGTCACTGACTGGCCCCCATCTCTGGACTGGTTTAAGGTCAGGGCTCCAATTCCTTCTGCTCATCAGCTCATCAGGTTTTGATGGGCGATGGTTCCATGCCAGATCCTATGCTAGGCGCTTGGAAGGGAGTGGTAAGTGTGACCGTTGTGGTCTTGTGCTACTGGACATAGTGTGGCCTGGGAGATGCCCACATGGGAGCCATTTCTTCTAAGCAGGGTAAGTGCTGTCAAAGGGCTGGTGTAGGCTCGTGGCTGGATTTTAAGCTGTACAGCACCCACACTTTTTGGAGGAAGCAGCACCTGTTACTTTGACTTGAGTTTCATCAGAAGAGCAATGAGATTAATGTTCTGGGGAAGCAGGCGGCCTGGAGGAACCCAGAATAAGGAAGGGGAGAGAGCAAATGACACTTCCTGGGGACGTTTTATAGGGTGACACCAAACATCTTAGAATGATCAAGAAGAATGGGGACATGAAGCCAAGATTAAGTAAAATAGAACCACATTGACAGTTTGTATTAAAAATAGTGGGCTTCATGAACTCTGTTATGCAAGAGAAGACACCATCAGATTTCACCTTAGAAAGGGCAACTTTGAAGGAGTCGCCTTGGGCTCTGGGACTCTGCTCAGCCTCCTGTTCTCTATTTTGTGAAGGTCACATGGTTAGTGTGTTAAGCATTTGTGACTTCCTTTCTAATTCTTTCCATAACTGATTGGCATACTGATGAAGAACCTTTCAAGAATGCAAATGTGAATTTCAGAACTTGGCTTTACTCAAAATGCTGCTTCTCAGATGCACACTCAACTGTTTTATTTCTTTCTTGTGTCTATCCTTCTTTTGCTTGGTTTTCTCCGTGTGGGATATAAATGTTCTCAGTTAATCACTCACGTGACTTTTTCTGTTTTCTTGATGCATGCTGCCTCCGCCACACACAACTGCTTTGATTTCTCAGCCTGAAAATATAGTCCTGGCCCTGAAGGTAAAGCTCGCGTCCACTGTCTCTTTCCTGTTGCTTTTTGTCTTAAGCCAGCGAGCAGTAAGTATTGCTTCTGTCAGAACTTTCTGTTCTTCCCTATCGTCTTCCCTGTGATGGTGTGTCAATTATTTGTTTCATTTTTATTTCTGATGCTATCTTGAATCTTCCCTTGATGTTAGTTTCAAAACAATCTACAAAGTGCAAAAAGATCTTGGTGCATCAAAAAATAATTTACAGACTGCCAGACACTGGCTAGACTTTAGCCCCAAGATCAACTCTTAAGATAACACATTCTCATTCCTGATACTATTTGATATTTAGTCAGTAACATTAGGAAAGTTATGTATAAAATACAAAGTTTGTACTTGGAGCTAAAAGTAGTGCATTGTAAACATTTCAATATACCTTCTTTGCCGGGCTTGGGTTCAGTATCTCCTGGGATTCAAAAAAGGATTTAAAATTCCTTTAGAATAAATAATTTAGAATATTTGCTAAGAAATTATAGCAAAATATGTAAATATGTAGGAGTTTGGAGTATCTGGACTGGTTCCATGATTGGTAATGACATTAGACCTTGAGAAAGGGCTAAAGAACTAATAATGACTCTTTATGGTCATGGGAAGGGAGTTCAGTATGCATACATAACTGATGAATGCAGCAAAATCCAGCCACCTTTTCTTTTTAGCATTGTAACCTTAATATTGAACTAAATAATATACAAGTGCACATATACCTGATTTAATTAACATGAGCATTTCTGATAGAGTAAATTACTGTTTGTTGAGTATTTACAATGAGCTGGGCACTTGGCTAGTTGTTTTCACATTAGATCATGTAATTTCCTGTCCCTCACAATATACTTATGGGGTAATGCTAATGGAATACTTCCCAGCTTAGGGAACCAGAAGCCCTCCTGTAACTGACTCCAATTTCATTGCTGTCTTCCAAGACATCACATTTGCTCCTAGGAATGTTACCAGACCCAAGTCCAGCTGCTTGCTGTGCAACAGGCCCATTGAGTCAGGAGACAAGGTGTTGAGACAAGAAAGGTGACTTTGTTGGAAAAGCAGCTAGACTAGAAGATGAGGGACTCTTGTCAGGAAGTCCGCCGTGCCAGGAAGCTGATGTAGGAGTGGTTTCTATAGGCAGTTGATGGCTGTTCCAGACTAGTGGGTGCCTTCTCAAAGTGGGTGGGCCAAATCACATACATATGATCCCAGTCACTTTTCAGTTCTGCAGATCTCAAGAACAAAGATCATTATTTCCATGGGCTATTCTTGATTAGTTTGCCATTGTGCAGTTCCTAACATATTACACAATGGACAGGAGAAAGAGAGAGAGGGAGGGAGAGAGAGAGAGAGAGAGAGAGAGAGAGAGAATGAATGTGAATATACTTCATTTGATTATCATGGAAGACAAGGGTCAAGTGAGGTTAAATAGGGAGCTGGGTACTTGGCCCACACCTATAATCTCAGTACTTGGGAGGCTGAGACCGGAGGATTGCAGGTTCAAGGCCAGCCTCAGCCACTTACCCATACCATTTCAAAATAAAAAATAAAATAGGGCTGGGGGTGTGGTTCAGAGGTAGAGTGTCCCTGAGTTCGGTCCCCAGTAACACACACATGCACGCACGTGTGCGCGCGCGCGTACACACACACACACACACACACACACACACACACACACCTGGTCTCAAGGCTCGATTTTAGGAACAAGACTTGTGTTGTGCCTTGCTTTGCCTAGTGTGGCTTCAGCATCCCTTGCTGTCTTGCTTGTCCATTAGTTGCCAACTGCCAGCTACCATTTTCTGCCGTTCCTAAGAAATGTGACTGCACGCCTGGGTGGGAACGAGACTCAGTCGCATCATCCAGTTGTACTCATTTCCCTTATCCTAGAATAAAGCCAGTGGTGAACATTAAAGCATGATCAGGTCCCGTGGTTGCATCTGGAAGTTGTACTGGTTCCTGGAAGCTCAGGAGCAGTCTGAGACGGGGCTACTGAGCCCAGTACCTCCGCAGGCCAGGCCTCATGAGCGTGGCAAGGGAAATGCTATTTGTCAAGTCTCTGCACTCTGCTTGGTACTCAATTAGGCACATTCTCTTTAGTCATATATCATCTCTAATTTTCACAATGACTTGACAAGATCCAGGTTATTATTCCCAGGGTATGGATAGAAAAGCGAAAGTGGCCTGTGTTTCACTGTCTGACTCAGACAGCCTGAGCCTTTCTGCTAAATTTAGACATATTCCAGATTCTTATGTAACTATTAATTTGTTGCTATTGATCCAATCCAAACTCTTTCAAATCTTTAATAACTTCTACTTGTCCTATTTATCTGCAGATTATTCATGATGTAGGTATGTCTCCCAAGATTAATCAAACCATTTAAAAACAAGTAAAGTATCTTTGGAGTTGAAATTAAACCATTTGCCATTTGACCCTGTATTTGGACATCTTCCTGGGAAAAAGAAGATAGGAACTTCTCGTTCCCATAATTTAATGACTTAATTTTCCATTCCTCCTGTTTCAGGAAGGAGGTTCAGAATGGGAAAATGTATATATACACATTAAAATTCAACTCATGCTGGGCCTGTTGGTAGATGCCTGTAATCCCAGTACTTGGGAGGTTGAGACAGGAGGATCACAAGTTTGAGGCCAGCCTTGGCAACTTAGCGAGACCCTGTTTCCACAAAAAAAGGGGTGGTGGTACTGGGGATGTAACTCAGAGGTAGAATGCCCGAGTTCCGTCCCCAGTGCCAAAAACAAAACAAAACAAAAGATTGGAATCATGATGGTGAATTGGTTAAGGAAATGAACCGTGTACACTGTGGAATGGTCTGCTTACCGTTTTGTGTGACAGTATGTGTTGTCTCTTCTGTTTGAATTGCAGATTGCCTACTATGAAATTGGAGTTATTATATGCGCTATCCTGGGACTGCTCTTTGTTATTCTGATGCCTATGGTGGGGTTTTTCTTTTGTACCTGTCGTTGTTGCTGTAACAAATGTGGTGGGAAGATGCACCAGCGCCAGAAGGAGAACGGGCCCTTCCTGAGGAAATGCTTTGCGGTCTCCCTCTTGGTGATTTGTATAATTATAAGGCAAGTAGAACCTCAGACAAGAGCTGATTGTGTTTTAGGGTGATGAGGAATGTCTCATGTCTTAACTGGTAAGCCTGGGAGATTAAAACAAATCAAAACAGAAAGAACAAAAGTGAAACAGAAATGGGAGAACAAAAGTGCTTGACGAGGCTGATTCAAAATGATATCACTGTCACCGGAAGTTAGTAAAGCAAGGAAGCTGCCTAACTTAAATGATGAGCCAGCGGGGCTTGGTGGCACATGTCTGTGATCCCAGTACTTGGGAGGCCGAGACAGGAGGATCACAGGTTGGAGGCCAGCCTCTGCAATTTAGTGAAACCCTGTTTCAAAATAAAAATAGAGCCTGGTGTGGTGGCACACGCCTGTAATCCCAGTACTTTGGGAGGCTGAGACAGAAGAATCGTAGGTTCGAGGATAGCCTCAGCAAATTGTGAGACTCTCATCAACCTAGTGAGACCCTGTTTCCAAACAAAAAAATTAAAAAAAAATAGGGCTGGGGTGTAGCCCAGAGGTAGAATGCCTCTGGGTTCCATCCCCAGTACCACTATAAATAAATAAGTAAAAATGAAAGGGCTGGGGGTGTAGCTCGGAGGTAGAATGCCCCTGGGTTCAATCTCCAGCACACACACAAAAAAGAAAAACAGATGATCCAGCCATTGGGCTTTTTCCTCTTGTAGATATCCTGATGTATGTTGGACTGCTTCCTATAGTCTCCTGGGAGCTGCTCCCTCTTCTTAGCTGTTAGGAGACAGAATGAAGGAAGGCAAAGCCACGGTTCCTGGTTGATTTGCTAGTTGATTCCCGAGCAGTCTTGATGGATGAATGCAGTCCCTGCATTTGGAAATCTAAGAATATTATAGCATGCGATTCACTTTCTAATCATTTCTTTTTAAAAAAATATACTTTTATTGGTACATTGTCATCATGCAACGTAGTGAAGTTGAGTGGTAGGGACGTACATGCATGCAGCACTTGGTGAGCTTCCCCCAGGTCCCACCCCACCCCTTCCCTTCCCCGTACATGATATTGAGATTGACATTGAAGGAAAATGGGTCCTTCCTGAGGAAATGCTTTGTGGTCTCCCTCTTGGTAATTTGTCTAATTATAAGGCAAGTAGAGTCTTGGATAAGAGCTGATTGTGTTTTAGGGTGACGAGGATATGTACATAGGATATAGACAGATATGTTCTGTTTATGCACATAGCATCATTTGATAATTTCTAAACCCACTTTTTCTTGAATTTGCTGTTCATCGGCCACCCTCTTTTGAAGTCTGGAACACCCTTCATAATTTCGGATGTTTCTGCTGCAGTTTTTGCTGCCATTGGGAATCTTCTAGGTGACAGGCAGATCCCCATTATGCTGCTCTTAAGACAAGGGTGTTTCCTTGAGTCCATGTGGATTCCTCAGCTGAGGGACGTGCATCATGACACTGGGCCACTTGTGACTTGGGAGTTATTGTTCCAAGTCCCCGCCGTCATTCAGCAAGTGTTTCACACAGCACCAGAGATGAAGGTCCTACTATGTAACTACACTAGACCTGATAGGTACAGACACCAACCAGGGTTGACCACCAGCATGCTCCTTGTTTTTCGCCACAGATGACATTTGTTCAGTATCTATGAGTAAGATCTTCTAGGTTTTATTAAGTAAGAGAAGCTCTTAAAGTACAAAGTCCTGCTAGTTGAAGTTCTAGCTGCGCATCCCGGGGGAAATATCATCAAGCATGGCCATCAGTAAGGGTCTGGTGAGATGTATGGTTTAGGGTCATCATTCATTCATATTGGAATGCAGTCAACCCACTGAAAGAACCGGGCAGTTCTAGAGGTGTTGATACAGAAACAGTCCCCAAGAGAGACGAGGTGGAAAAAGCAGACTGCAGACCTTGTGTGCATGGTAACACGGGAGCAAATTCAAAAATACAAGAGGGGGAGACATAAGCACTTGCTTCTATTTGCATAGAACGCATATGAAAGGATGGAGAAGAAACAATCATCACCGGTTGCCTCTGGAAAGGAAATCGAGGGTGGTTGAGCTGAAGGAAGGAACTCATTCTTGCTGCACCTGGCCTGTGGGTCTCTTGAATTATTTCACCAGGCTTGGGTATTACCTATTGAATTAATAAACTAGATTGAACAACACAAAAATCCCCATAACTGACAAAACCCAACGCATTACCACTTGTGCCAGGGCAGATATTGTTTAAGCAAAGACATAATTTTGCTGAAAATAGACCTTAATGATATATGTGTAAACAGGATCCAGAAGGTGTTAGTTAGCCTCTTGTGCTGTTGGTTAACTGGGAAGCTCTTAGGTTCTGTCTGTGAACTTGAGGTGTGAGTCTCTTCTCTCTCTCTCTCTCTCTTTCTCTTTCTCTTCTGTCTCACCTCTCTGCCTGCTGTCTGTTTCTTTTTCAAATTGTTGTCTCTGAAAATAATTTGAATCTGTTTCTGCACATTGGATTCTGAAAAGCAGTTTAGAATCCAGTCAATTATAATTCCAGATGTCTCTGTCTCTGCTTTGCATTTGCTGTATTCTCAGGAATGCATAGACCCCGGGAGCTTTGGGGATAGTTAGTTCCTCCTCAGCTACTGGAAGAATGTCAGTTATATCCCAAAGACTCAACAGGGGTCCCTTGCATGTCCTGGAAGCAGTGACTTAACCTGTTTTAGTCATCCAAATGTGAGGCAGCAGTGTTTCTTCTTGCACATACCATAGACATCAAAGATGTGACTTAGGTTGGAAAGTGTCATTTGAAAATATTGCCTTTAGGGCTTCTTGTTAGACTGATTACTTACTTAACAAGTTAATAGTTTTCACTTGATTTAAATACATAGGTCATAGCCTGATGTGGTGACACATGCCTACAATCCCAGGGCTGAGACAGAAGGATTGCAGGTTCCAGGCCAGTGAGCAGTAAATTAGCAAGATCTGTCTCAAAATAAAAAATAAAAAAGGCTGGAGGTGTAGCTGAGTGGTAGAGTGCCCCGGGTTCAATCCCCAGTACCACCATATACATATACATACACACATACATACACACATACATAATACATCATAATTTCAGGAAAATTCTTTTTTGCACATAGTTATCCATTTTTCTGAATAAATGTGGACTTTTGTTTTTTTTGAATGAAGCTTATATTCTGTATTGGATTCCTTTTTAAATTGTACTCCTATTTGCATTTCATATAATTAATTGTTAGTTCGCTCTGAATTGAGTTACATACATTATGTCTAAAATACCAAAATATATAAACAATAAGCCACAAAGTAAAAAATATATTGGCTTCCATTTACATATAAAATGAATACTACAACTCTTTCTTTTTTATTCTGGAGATTCAGACCCATCAAGCAAATTTAGATTTATTTTAAGTATATTTTATTTGGAAAAATGTTTTTAAAACTATATCCATGATTCTATTGTCTCCTACATGTTCCATTAAAATTTTTTCCTACCCAAGCAAAACCTTAATTTAAAAAGTCATAGTTTTAGATTTCAATATAATTAAACCAAAATTGATCAACTCTTTGAGATTGTCACAAATTTAAACTAATTTGATTTCACATAGTACATTGAATTTACATATGTTATAAATAGGTCTAAGTGAAAGTACTGTTTGAGGTTTTTTGGCTTACTTTAAATTGAAGCAAGAAGTTTAAACTTCTTTGCCTTGACTTTTTTGATTTGCTGTACCTATTTTGATGTCTTCCTTTTGAAACTTCTGCTGGATTGCAAGTATCTTAAACATCACGAGTTGAAGAATAGCTAAATAAGGTTTGCAAGTAATCCAAGCTAGCCAAGAAGATTAAAGACTAGAGGAAAGGGAAGATTTCTATATTTTGATTAGATGAAAGGGAGAAGAAAGCACGTTACCAAAATCAGATTAGATAAAAATAAAAGGGGATAGAATATCAACCAAATTAGAAGGCAGAGAGAGAACAAAAAATATGTGCTAGTAGAATTCTCTCTTGCTTAATGTAGCTTACATTGACCTCAGCAGAAATTGGATACTATGGATAAATAATCTTTTATATGATTTAAGATTTTTTTCACAGAGCAGTACACTACATTTATTGGGCTCAATTCCATTTAATGATTCATTTTTTCATATATGGTTTTTATTTTTAAAATTAAAAAATTTAGCCGGGCGTGGTGGCGTACGCTTGTAATCCCAGTACTTGGGAGACTGAGACCAGAGGATCCAGGTTCGCTGCCAGCCCCAGCTACTTAGTGAGGCCCTCTGCAACTTAGTAAGACCCTGTTTCAAAATAAAGAATAAAAAAGTAGGGCTGGGGGTGGAGCTCGGGGGTAGAATACCCCTGGGTTCAATCCCCAGTACCGCAAAAAAAGAAAAAATTATTGGTGCATTGCACTTAGACATCATAGTGAGGTTCAATGTGTTAAAAACATGCATGTAGAATCCATTGAAGTTGATTTTAAAATGAGTCAAACTCTAATTTTTCATCCATCCTTTCTTATTTCAAAATTAATTTATTTTTTTGAGAAAGTGATAGATATTGAGAAGATAGATTACTTAGTGTATGTGGAGCACACGTGGGCATGTTCTTTCTCTGTTTAAGTTTTTCCAAAGGCAGCTGTGGAATGTGAGAATTCCCTGGGCCAGGCCATATGTTTATGTAGTCTGTCTGACAGCGGCAGGAGGTTGTATTTCCAGCCCTTGCTGTGGATCACTTCAGCAGATGTGACTAAAGCAGGGGAAAACCAAGTCTCCTCAGCTCCCTCTCTTTTCTTTTATACTTGTTGTCACTGAATTTTTCAGTACTTTAAAAAGGCTGTGGAAGCCAGGGGTGGTAGCACATGCCTGTAATCCCAGTAGTTGGAAGGCTGAGACACGAAGATCACAGGTTCGAGGCCAGCCTCAGCAACTTAGCGAGGCCTTCCGCAACTTAGGGAGACCCTGTTTCCAAATAAAAAATAAAATAGGGCTGGGGGTGTAGCTTGGAAGTAGAACACCCCTGGGTTCAATTCCCAATACCTGAAAAGAAGAAAAAGAAGAAGAAGAGGAGGAGGAGGAGGAGGAGGAGGAGGAGGAGGAGGAGGAGAACAACAACAACAGTATATATCTTGACTTCTCTATATCTCTAAGTTTCCGAGTACAATAACTCACTTTGCTAACAATTACCCTGTGCATTGAATGCCAGTCATTCTCAGAAAGCTGGCTATTTTCAAAGTTCATTTTATATTAAGATATAACTGTCTCTTTCTGGCTCCGGAGGTCACAAGATTCTAGAAGAAATATTGAACTATAGCATGCCTGAAAACTCCTGAGGCTGTCTTAGTGGGAATGAGAGTTCTAGTTATTAAAATTTAAATTGAAAATTATGTCTAAAACATAGAGCTTGGTTAAAGACTGAAAGTGTTTGTTTGGCTTTCAATGGCTAATTTCATTGTCTATAGAAAATACTAGGAAAAATTGCTACAAATTTGAAAGGTTTAGTCTTATTCTGTAAAAAAATTCTGTATTTACTTATAAGTGTATATGTGAGAAAATTGACTTTTCCATAATAAAAAATAGAAGATGCTGTTTCATGGCACATTGGCAAATTTCTATCTTCTGCTGTAAATTTTAAGACATTTTGTCTTACTGTATAAAAGCACGTTTTTGATAACTTAAAGGCATCATGTCAAGTGCCAGAGAATGGACATCCACTGAAGTTCTATTCCCTTTTTGGGCTATGAACATTTCTGTCAGTATCCTCATATCCTAATAATTGACTGGTGGTTGTTAATTTTTAAAAAAAATAAATACATATGATTTAAAAGAATGAACAACAGGGAGTGCCTGAATCAACAACAAGAAAAAATATCATTTCTTTATTCTCTATTTTGTTTAAATAAAAGGCTTAAATTACAGATTGCAAATAAAGACCATCAGTGGATCTCCACAGTATTTAAAGTTGTTTTTTTAAATAGTGGCTGATATTTTAAAATTAGAGTTTTTACATAGTAATCCAGATGTTTGTGGATAATAGAAAGGTCTGGCAATGTTGGCCGGCCACCACGGTGGCGCTTGGTGGCATTGCTTGTTATGGTGGCGTTTCCAAGAGAATTACAGAGCAGCCGCCCACCCCGCCTTTGATCTCCCGGCTCCCAGAGACCCACGGATCCACTTCGCACTCAGACTTTCTGCCGGCCCATGTAGGCATTTAGTTTAAATACAGACTGTACCCTGTATTAGGGGTCTGAAAAGCAACTTGAAAGTTGCCAAATTCTCTTGCAGAATTCTGTTTAGTATTTTTTTAACAAAAAGATGATCAATATGTGTATTTTAATGGGATCCATTATTGATTAGCAGAAAAATGGCTCTTTATAAATATGTAGTATTGAGATTCAGAGTCATGTTGAAATGTTGTATTGCAATTCATTTTTTCTTCCTGAAGATCTTGTGAGTAAAAAGCCATTATATTCAATAAAAGAACAAAGTTTCTGACTTAGACTCTTCAAACGTGATTCTAAGCCAGGCATAGTGGTACACACCTGTAGTCCCAATACTCTGGAGGCTGAGATAGGAGGATTGCAGGTTCCAGGCCAGCATGCTGTAATTTAGCAATACCCTATTTCAAAATAAACAATAAAAAGGACTGGGGGGTGTAGCTCATAGTTAGAGCTCCCCTGGGTTCAATACCAAGTACAAAAAATAAATAAACAATAAAAACATGTGATTAATCTTCTTTTTTTGCAGTACTGGGGATTGAACCCAGGGGCATTCTACCTCTGAGCTACACCCCCAGCCCTAATTTTTATTGTTTATTTTGAAACAGGGTCTCACTAAGTTGCGGAGGGCCTCACTAAGTAGCTGAGGCTGACCTCGAACCTGCGATCCTCCGGTCTCAGCCTCCCAAGTACTAGGATTACAAGCATGCACCACCACACCTGGCTTAATCTTCTAAATAGACCAAATGGCACCAAAGCCCAGTCCTTAAACACACCGTCATGAAGCATCCCCATGGACAAGACTGCATTATGCAAAATTGACAAAGAGCCTGGGCATGATGGTGTATGCCTGTAATCCCAGGACTTAGGAGGCTGAGTCAGGAGGATCACAGGTTAGAGGCCAGCCTCAGCAACTTAGCCAGACCCTCAGCAACTTACTGAAACCTTGTTTCAAAATAAAAAAAGAAAAGGTCTGGGGGTATAGCTCAGAGGTAGAAAGCCCCTGGGTTCAGTCCCAAATAAACAAACAAATAAATAAAAGAAATATTCATTGTGTGTCATGTAGATATTTTTAGATCATATATAATAATGCTATAGGAAAGTATGTTTTGGATGAGATCATCCATTGACCGCTGTTCCTTGGGATGCTTTGATAGTGTAAGTGGGGTGAATGACTGTCCACATTTATCCAGGACTCAAAAGTTTCCTGGGAACATGGGATTTTTCAGTGAAAAACAACAACAACAACAACAAATCAGGACCCTTGGTCACCCTGGCTGTGGATAGATGCATGCATAATGCCCAAGAAATTGCTTTTGGTGATGCTGCAGTGCATTGATTTTCTGCATTTTTCGCCCAAGGTTTTCCTATTATTCACAATTCTTTGTTCTAAGAACTTTTTCACACCTCCCAGTAGAGGGTTACAAAGCATCAGTTTTTCCATAGGTCAAACCTCCCATGTTGTCCTTAGTCTACATAATTCCTTGCTGCCATCCAGTGGACAGATCTAACAGGACCCGGTGGCATTTAGCACTTTTAAATTAACATTTTAATATTCAAAGGCTTTGCTGCAAAAACAAACCAATTAGTCAAATTAAGTCAAAGGTTCATCACTAACTATTCAACATTAACAGCTCTTAAAGTTATTAAATATCAACATTTTAGATGGCTTGAAAAAATACACTTTTTATTTTCATGTAGAGGTGCCTTTCCTGCAAGATGCCTTTTATGTAGCATTTTTCATTTTAATTTTATTTTGAGACAGGGTATCGTCAAGTTGCCCAACTGGCTAGGAACTTGTGATTGTCCTGCCTCAGCCTCCCAGATAGCTGGGATTACAGGTGTGTGCTGCTGTGTCTGATTCATATAGCATTTCTGAAATTTTCTGAAGTGTGTTTCACATGAGAAAAATGCTTTTCATAAGTACAGATCCATGAATTTCTATGAAGGGAATATAGCTCTGAACAGAAAGAACTAGCTGCATTTAGCTGCCCTTCCCCACCCATAGCCACTGACTTCTAGCATCATCGTTTTGCTCCTCTGCCTCCCTCCCTCCCTCCCTTCCTTCCATCCTTCCCTTTTTTTTTTTTTTTTTTGGTGGCACTGGGGAATTAACCCAGAGGTGTTCTAACTCTGAGCTACATCCCTAGGCCTATTTTTTAGTTGGAAATGGGGTCTCACTAAGTTGATGAGGCTGGCCTGGAACCTGCGATCCTCCTGTCTCAGCCTCCCAAGAACTGGATTACAGGTGTCTGCCACCACACCTAGTTTAGTTCTTCTACTTTTTATAAATAAAACAACAGAGTAGGCCCTCTTGTGTATGGCTTTTCATACAGCGTTTTGTACTAAAGTAACTTTTTTTTTTCAACTTGGACAACACAGAAATCAACAATTAGAGAAACCCAAAACACTAGAAGGCCCAAGCCACCCTTGTCACTTGGAAAATTTCCCTGGAGGCTTCTTGGGGGGCAGGAGGGGTGTGCAGTGTTTGTGGTCCACACATCTGGAGGGGAGCAAGACTAGATCATGCACCTCGCCTTACAACCTTGGTAACTTTACCTCTCCACAACTTGTGGTGAACATTGTTTATTTGTGGGAGTCCTTTTGAATGGAATATTTTATCTTAAGTGGAGATTAGTCTTCTAAGAAGAACAAATCCTGTCACGTGTCCCTGTTGGATGGCGGGTATACCTTGGGGTCTTAGCGGAAAGGCTCAGCTGGAGAGGGCAGGGGCAGAGGAAAGGTTCAGCTGGAGAGGGCGGGGGCAAAGGAAATGGGTGGTGTGAGCCGAGGACCAAATCAACATTCTCCCCTTTCCTTCAGCATCGGCATCTTCTATGGCTTCGTGGCCAACCAGCAGGTGAGGACCCGCGTGAAAAAGGCCCGGAAACTGGTGAACAGCAACTTCAAAGACTTTGAAACTCTCTTGAATCAAGAGGCAAAGGTAAAAACCACAGTCTGTCCAACCAGTGTGGCTTTGTTTTCTTGGCTCCTCAGAGTCCTGCGTGTGTTTGTAACATCATCTGAACCCTCTACAGACCCAGTGAGGCCATATGCGAGTTGTATCAGTCAGCATTCTTGCTGCTGTGATCCTAAACACCTGATCCCCACAACTTAGAGGAAGGAAGATTTATTTGCTCACGGTTATGGAGATTTCAGGGGTTCAGTCCATGTTAGGCCAGTTTACATCTGGGGAGCTCAGGACATGGTGGTGGGAGGCAGAGGGAGGGAGAAAGCAGAGCTCTGCTCTCACATCATGGAGGCTGGAAGCAAAGGGAGAGAGCAAGGGGAGGAGGGGCCATCTATAACCCCCAAGGCCATACCCCCAGCAACCCCTCCTCAACCAAGCCCCACCTGCAACATGGCTGCCTTGTTGCCAAGAGGTATGGGCCATTCTAAATTCAAATCACAACGTAAGAGTCATTTTTTAATGTTGTAGATGAAGAAATGAAGGCCCAGCAAAGGTATTTCAAAAGAGTACAAAAACATCATTTCAGAATTGGTATTTTTATGGTGGTATAACACTTAACAATTTTAAGGGTCTCATGATTTATGAGGGTATAAAGCACTTAATAATTTTAAGGGTCTCATGATTTTATTTTTTAAAGAAAAGTCTTTGAATACTGTTATCTTTCTTTTTGGACAGTGCAGTTAACTCCTCATCATTTATATAGTTACTCTGATAATGAAAGCTCTTGGCCTTATTGACACCCATTTGTTAATACCTGTATAGATGTGTCAGGTTCCTTGGGAAGGACACACATTCTCTCTCACAGGCACACACACACACTCATGTACACACAGGTTGCCTTTGGGGATGGGCGTGGAATTGCGGAAGGGCAGGGATGGGGAGAGGACCCTTTTTGTCTGTATCCCAAGACCATGTTGATGTAGCCCTTATTTAGGACATTGTTTGAAAAGTGTCTGGGCAAGAACCCACCCCGAGTCACTGGGGAGTCTACCAGACCCCAGGACCTCCACATGAGATGTGTTCTTTTAAGTTTATTTTTTAAAATTTTTATTGTTTTTTTTTAACTCTTTAATTAATTAATTAATTAATAGTGCTATGGATTGAACTCAGGGCCTCATACATGCTGGGCAAGTGCTTGACCACTGAACTACATCCCAGCCCCCAAATTTACTCTATCTTAAAACATAAATGTGCGCTAGTTTTTTTAAGTAGTTGGAAATAAAAACCGAAATGAATGCAAGCATTTAAAAATATTGAGAATAGAGAGTTGATTTTATCCATCATTTTATAGCCTGTACACAGATGGAAATGTTTTCTTTTCCCAACCCATGAATGAAAATTCATGGTATATTTTTTTTAACCTGTAATTGTTAAGACTCTAAAGAAAAATCTTTTTCCTAAAAAGTAGACAAAATTGGGCAGCAATGATAGCCGGTGAAATTCAGGATTGCTTTCATCATCTTAAAAGGATCCGAAATTGTCATGACTTTAGGGGAAATTTATCTGATTCAAAAGAGATGATGAGCTATAATACATCTATAAAAATTGGTCAGCGAATGTAAATATGCAATTGATAGAAGAAATATAAGTGGCCCCAAACAGAATAAGATGTTTAGCCTTATTCTAACAAGTGGGGAAAGGAAAACTTAAACAATGATGTACAATTTCAAGGAGAGGATTGGTAACAGTTATTGAAAAATGATAGCCCCCTATGTTGCAGAGGGAATCAGACCTCCTGAGCCACCGTGGACAGGAGGGCAGGCAGCCTCTTTGGAGGCCAATGGATAAGAGTCACTAAATAAAATGGACCCTTGTAATCTCAGCTACTCCAGAGGCTGAGGCAGGAGGATTGCAAATTTGAGGCCAGCCTGGGCAACTTAGTGAGACCCTGTCTCAAAATAAAAACAAAAAGGGTTAAGAATATAGCTCAGTGATAGAACACTCTTGGGTTCAATCCCCAGTACCACAAACAACAACAAAAATTGGCTTAGTGTGTCCAACCACAGATGGCTGCAAATTCTTGATAGTTCCTCATTTTAAGCAGTGGACCTGTCTGTCCCAATTCCTAGAGTCTGGGCTGTCCCTGTGTGCTTGGCAGCCAGGAGAACATAGCAGACATGACCTCCGGCTGGCTTTGAACTTGGGCTTCCAGAGGCCTTACAGCGTACATACTTACTCTCTCACTGCTAGTGACTCTCGGGCCACCATGTGTAAACACCCTAAGCTACTTGGCTAGAAGAAGCGAGGCCACATGGAAAGAGAGAGAGAGGAGTCCACTTGTTCCCAACAAGAAAACCCACACAGCCAGTCCTCAGATCCATGAGACATCAAAAATCATCACATCACATCAAATTCATAATAAATAAATAAACTCATAATAAATTGGTTGAAGGCTAATAATATTGGGAAAGTTCTTAAGAAGTCTAAGTGTCAGAAAAAAAGAGAAATATCTCTAGAACTTGCTGATTGTTTCTTTTCAGGATTGTTCTGATTTGGGTTCATTTTCGTATGGTTAATCTCTCGTTGTTGTCTTTGTCTTGTAGTTTGGGGCCTGAGAAGAACAGGTTTCATGTAATGTTTTCTTTTTCCCAACAGCAAATCCATTATATGTGTATACAATACAACACCACCAAAGACAAGGCCTTCCTAGACCTGGACGGTGAGTACAGTTCGGCTCACATTTGGGTTTCTTCGTTTGGGCTCTAAGGAGCCTATGGCCACCACCCACAAAACATGGACTAAGACATGAAGACAGGGAGGACACAGACAAATCATCCCTGTGGGTGGTTGACAATTTTCAGCCGCTCCTGGCTGATCAAAATCTCCCATTTCTTGAAAGCGTCTGGCTTTTTCTCTCCTGTTGACTGCAAAGCTTTGCCTTCTAGTAGTCGGCCACACTTGTCCTTCGTTCCCTGTGTGGGAGAGGAAGTGGGTCCCTGCCAGATGCCCTGTTAAAGTGGCCTTCAGAAATAGACGAGGACAGTGCAGGTCCCCACACACAGCGTGGCTTAGCGGTTCCCAACCAAGGGTGACATTTGGTGCCACCGGGAGACAGTTGTGGTTGGCACAGCGAGGTGAGGTGGGGGAGCCTGGTACTGGCTCTGTGGGGAGAGGCCGGGGATGCTGCTAAGCATCCTACAAAGCCCAGGACAGTCCCCACCGCAAAGTGATCTGGCCCCAAATGTTAGAAGTGCCACCGTGGTGCCACCCCGGTCTAGCTGCAGAGATTGGGACGAGGCAGTGACATACAGTTCAAGATGACAAGCCCTGTGTTTCTCGCCCAGAGAGCCTGTGAGTCCATGTGGCTTATTTTTCACTGGGGACACCCGTATAGGGACTTGGAAGCTTGTGATGAAATAGTCACACTGGTTGACATCCGAAGGGGGTCGCGAGTGGAAACGGGCTTGGCAGCAGGAGAGACAGTCGCCAGCTCTGCAGGGAGCTGCCCTCACCGCCTCCTCTGCTTCTTTGAATCCAGGCATTGATTCATTGCTTGGAGGTAGAATTCGCAAGCGACTGGAACCTCAAGTGATCCCCGTTGTTGACGAGATCAAGGCCATGGCCACAGGTAAGCATGCGGCAAAAAAAGACTGAAAATGCGCTGTCCCCACGGCCCTGGGCCTCCGGGGCCACTCTCTCTTTCCTGGATTCCCCTGAGAGTTGACCAGTGTGAGAGCCACAGTCTGTGGCCACACAAGCAGGCCAGATAAAGACACATCATGTGACATTAGTTGCTGTTTGGTTTTCTTTGAGCTTGCACCAAAGCTGCATATTGAAAAAAGTGACATCAAATAATAGTGGCAGAATTTGATAGGGGCCCACCGATTGCCTTTGTAAATAAAACTTTATTAGAACACGGCCATGCACATTTCGGGGGGTTCACCTATGGCTCAGAGGGCAGGTGAATTGTTGTAACAGAGACCTCACGGGCTACATAGCTGAGAATATTTACAGTCCGGACTTTTATAGAAAAAAAATTTGTCGACCCTTGATACAGAACATGAATAGCCTGTAGAATTTCAGGCCTTTTGAGGTTAACTGACTACTTTTTCTCCCTTGAAATAACAACTTTTACAAGCAAGGAGTACACTTGTATATCTTGAGTCCCACCTTGGTGAGTGGTATAAGTGAGCAGGAATATTGATTTTAATAAACATACTCTACTGCATTGAAAAAAAGACTTCAGAACCACACAAATGTTGAGCAATTTGCCTGTTCTGGGTACTTGATGGAGAGAACAGTTTCATCTGTGTAAAACATATGGCCAGTAGGAGTCATGCTTTTGTGGGACATACTGGAGGAGACTGTGTGGAAGAAAATAAGGCCTGCCTCATTTGCATTCTAGACTGTTCTGCAGCTCAGCCAGCTGTATGGAAACAGGAGGGTGTGTAGAACAGGCCAGGAGTTGTTAGGATTAGTCTCAGCTAACTGAAGGGGCCTTTCCTTGCCCTTCTCCTTGACCTGAAGAGGGCTCAGCAATATCCGGAGGTGGTTCCTCTGATGTTAATGCCTTAGATGCCTCTAGAGGTCTGCTTTCTTCACCAACAACCATTTCCTTCCCAGGCCGGGAAACTAGGCAGAGAAGGGATGCGATCTCAAAGGCCCAGACCTCCTGCCTTCCTGTCTGTTTTTCCCAAGTAGCTCTTCCCTCTCTCATTCCCTCTTCTTTCTCTCCTTCTCCTTTCCATATAGTTCTTCCCTCTCTTCTTCTCTCCATTTCTTCTTTCCTTTTTTTCCTTCCTTCCTTCCCTAGCCCCATCTTCTTCCCTCTCCTCCTTTCTCTCCTTCCCCTTTCCATGTAGCTCTTCCCTCTCTTCTTCTCTCCCTCTCTTCTTTCCTTTTTTCCTTCCTTTCTTCCCTGGTCCCTATCATTCCAGTCTCATGTCCTATCTTGGACACCCATCTCTAGTGTGTCTCTTCTTATAAAGACACCAGCCATATCCTATTAGGGCCCATCTCTTATGACCTTATTTAATCTTAATTTAAATTTAATGTAGAGCCGGGTGTGGTGACAACACACTTGTAATCCCAGTACTTGGGAGACTGAGACAGGAGGATCGCGGGTTTGCGGCCAGCCTCAGCAACTTAGTAAAGCCCTCTGCAACTTAGTGAGACCCTGTTTCCAAATAAACAGGCTGTAGCTCAAAGGTAGAACGCTCCTGGGTTCCATCCCCAGTACCACACACACGCCAAAAAATTAATGTAATTACCTCCCTAAAGACCGTTTTTTCCAAATATAGTCACCATCGGGGTTAGGACTTCAACATGTCAATGTGAGAGGACACTTCAACCCATAGCAGTTGGGTGGCTGGAAGGTGGTGGGGTTGGGATTCAGACTCTGTCTAACAGGTGATGCTACCCAACCACCCTTGCTGGGGTTCAGAACATTGGGGAGTGTTCAGATGTAGGGTGCTGCTGTGCCATACGCAGGAAGGCCGCTCAGCGATCCTTTGGAGGAAGAGTTGGGATCTGGGGTTCAAGATGATACAGCCCCAGGGTGATGCTAGGTGTCGTAGCCCCAGGGTGATGCTAGGTGTCATAGCCCCAGGGTGATGCTAGGTGTCATAGCCCCAGGGTGATGCTAGGTGTCCCCGGACCCCAGATCCCTCCTGTGTCAGTGCTTTTGGGAGACTAGTCTTCCAAGATCTCCTCCGGCTCCAAAATTACACAGTGGTAAAGGCCGCGGTTGGTGTTTCCCTTTACTTTTTGGCCCAACATTGCAACAATTTTTATTATTTGAAGTATTATCATGCTTTCTAGCTGAAAGACAAGTCGGATTTTATTTTTTCTTTCATGCTTCTACTTTTTTACCAGTCTGAGCCGGGCATAGTGGCACATGCCTCCTGTAATCCCAGAACGTGGGAGGCTGAGACAGGAGGATCTCAGGTTGGAGTGAGACTCTCAACAACTTAGCGAGACCCTGTTTCAAAATAAAAAAAAACAGAAAATAAAAAGGACTGCGGGTATAGCCTGGAGGTGGAATGCCCCTGGGTTCAATCCCAGTACCAAAAAAAAAAAAAAAAGCCAGTCTGAATAAGTCAAAGTTTACTTAGAGCTTCTTAAAACATGCTTAATATAATGCTCCAGCAATTTTTTGCTAACAGTGCTTTGCAGCCATTTTTGTGTTTTGTGGACTTTGAAGAGAGCAGAAACGTGCAGTTCCTTTGAGTACATCATATTTGGGCTGCAGGCCATGACCTCTGAAGGAAATGAATTCTGGGCTGGTGAAATGTTGATTAGCTAAAATTAAAATTATGAAATATCTTTCCCGCTTACTTCAGATACATAATACATGTGATCTTGGTAGACCTGGAATGACTCCCAGAGTTATAACTCAGTCAATATTTTAGAGTCATAAAATGCTTTGAAGCTCTTGGAAAATATATATTTATTACCTCTGAGTCCTTCCCGGGACGTAACAGAATATTGCCCATATCCCAGAATGTCTGTAGACGATGACTAAACACACACATTTCCTGGCCCATCAATTTGTTTTATCATCTGCCTGTCTGTGTTGTGATTTGTTTCTTGCACTAAAATAACTTTTCTTGAAGTCCAAGAGGAAAAGTCGTGAGAGGGAGACTCAGAGCACTGCAGTGAGGTGCGGGGTGGAGTGTGTTTCTGCACGTTCTTTGGCATTCTGCTGTGTGTTTCTGGTTACCCCCGCGTTCTTTGTTTATGGCTCTGGTGTGGTCGATATTTATTGAGCCTTTACTATGAGCCGAGTACCAGGCTTCCTGCTTTTTGCTGGTAATGCAGCTTTTTGCTGGTAATGGGAGGTCAGCGGGAAGGATGCAAAACTGACATCCAGAGTGCTCCCCCATAGTCTCAAATATGATTATGGTCTTCAATATTATTAAGATACAGTTGCACCTAAATCAAGAGCAAAGACTGAAGTGGATTTTAAGATTTTTCTGATTGGGTAGGGTGACAGAATTTGAAGCCAGGGATCATATGACCCAATTCTGGAAGTCTTCCCAGGTCTCTGGGTAAATCCTGAAAGCTAAGTTGCAGTACCTACTTGGACCTTGTTAACATGGACGAAACTATCCCCTGAGTGCTCAGCCCTACACACCTGTCAGGACACAGCCTAGAATCCCAAGAGAGGACCCAACCAGCCTCCTAATCGACAGATGAGGAAACGGAGGTCCCAAGAGAGGAGTGTGCCAAAGATGCCAGAAGTGTGATGTGACCTCAGGCTACTTTTTGGCGCGATTGCCTGGCACGGTTGCATTAGCACGTGTGTGTATTCACTCCTAGCACGTGTTTTATGAGGTTGCAGGGAGCGGCGGGGCAACCAGTTGTTAAGGGCACTCAGTTGCAGCCTGATGCTCTGCCATCTGTTCTGTGAGCCGCAGAGCAAAGACCTGACCAGTGAGACTTGATTTGCTGGGAAGGAGAACAGTGTCCTTGAGTTTAAATGTCATGTCTTTTACTGCTGTGGCTTTAAGCTACTGTAGAAAAGAGTTGTTAAACAATAAATGTTGGGAAGGATGTGTGGAAGTAGGAACTCTTCTGCACTGTTGGCGGGAGTGCAAACTAGTTCAATCACTATGGAGATCAATGTGGAGATTCCTCAGAAAACTGGGAATGGATCCACCATATGATCCAGCTATACCACTCCTGGGTATCATTCCAAAGGGACTGAAACCAGAAAACTACAGTAATATATTCATACCCATGTTCATAGCAGCACAATTCACAATAGCCAAATTATGGAACCAACCTAGGTGTCCATCAACAAATGAATGGATTACAAAATTATGGGAAATACACACAGTGGAATTCTACTCAGCAGTAAAAAAGAACAAAATAATATCATTTACAAGAAAATGGAAGGACCCGGTGAACATTATGTTAAGTGAGATCAGCCAATCACAGAAGGAGAAGGGTCATATGTTTTCTCTAATATGCACAAGCTAGGGAGTAGTGGGGATACAAAAGGGACTCCGTACAATGGTGGAGAAGCCTCAGTGGAGCCAGGGAAGTGGATTAAAGGAAGGGGAAGGGGAAGAATGAAGTTCATCAATGGAATTACTACCATCGACCATGTGTACACATGAGAATATACCAATGTCAATCTCAGTACTCTGTACTGGGGGGAGGGGAGGGGGAAGGGGAGACCAAAAGCTGTGTGCATGGATGTTACTGTCAAATTGATGTCCACTGTGATGTGAGACTATAATGCACCAATAAAAGCACATTTATAAAAAAAAAAGAAAGAAAAGAGTTGTTAAGTCCCTACCTCCCTAGTCTTTTTTTTTTTTTTTTTTTTTTTGCAGTACCGGGGATTGAACCCAGGGGCATTCTACCTCTGAGCTACACCCCCGGCCCTATTTTTTATCCTTTATTTTGAAACCAGGTCTCATGAAGTTGCGGAGGGCCTCACTAAGTAGCTGAGGCTGGCCGTGGAACCCTGATCCTCGGGTCTCCGCCTCCCAAGTACTGGGATTACAAAGGTGCGCCACCACGCCCGGCCTCCCTAGTCTCTAATGTGGAGCTCCACCCCCTACCCCCAGAGAAATTAGGATAGCAAATGATTCTTTGGGATTTCCTAGTATGAGGATGCTTCCTAGGCTGTGGGGTTCCCAAGGTAAAACAAATAGCTCACTCGAGGCATTTCAGTCTGACCAGTCTAATTCTCACATCTTATGATAAACATGGTGGTGGCCTCAGCATTTTAATATGAGGAAATTGGCTCAGAGGGTTTTCGGTATCTACTTCTGGTCACACAGAGACCTATGCCTAACATGGGATCTATGCTTAAACCTGTCCGATTCTACAACCATGCCAACTAGGTTTAATTCCAGCTCTTTAGATATTCATGCCTAAAATATGGGTGTAGTCCATTTCTACGTGGATTAAAACTACTTGGGATGGGCTGATCAGACTGACTTCTTCCAGGTTGGCGGGTGCCTTCGTTGGACGCTGGGTATCCCCGTCACACTCCCGGGTTGGTGCGTGGCCCTGGCCTCTTGGTTGAAGGAGACCCCTTGCTAGAGATCCGAGTGGGTTGAGGAGCTGATGGGAGCGCAGCAGGGCCCCGTGCTTCCTCTTGGGTCACCCCAGGCAGCAGGCTAAGGTCATGTCCAAGTTCATCCCAAGTTCTTTTAGACCGCGTGTGTAGAAGGAAGGGGCCTGGTGCCTCCGCTCTGATGCAGGCTGTGCTCCTGCAGCAATTAAAGAGACCAAAACGGCCCTGGAGAACATGAACAACAGCTCGAAGAGCCTGCGGGATGGAAGCGCACAGCTGGGCAGCAGCCTGAGCAACGTGAAAAGCCGCATGCTGAACTCGCTCGGCGACCCCGAGTGCTCTCAAGACCCTGTGAGAACGATCTGCGACAGCATCAGAACGTCTCTGAACCAGCTGGAGAGCAACGACCTGAGCCAGGTGAGCGGCCTGGGCTGGCCACAGGCAGGGCAGTGTGCTGGGGGCGGATGGGCAGCACTGAGCGTGGGGCGCCTGTAGGTGCCCGGTGCACGGTGGCCTGGGCCGCAGAGCAGTAACCGCCCCCACCCCCAGCCCTGTCAGCCCTTGTGGGTCATCTGCTCACAACATTGGGGTGGGGAAGCCCTTCGTGGGAGTTCTTCGCCATTTGATGAAACATAGCAGAGTGAATTCAGCTTTAAAAAGAAGAAAGGAAGCAGAATACATTACTGTAGAGCTTTAAAATTAAAATATTTATGGGGCTAGATGGTGGCTGGGCGTGGTAGCACATGCCTATAATCCCAGTGCTTGGGAGTTTGAGATAGGAGGACTGCAGGTTCAAGGCCAGCCTCAGCAACTTAGCAAGACCTTATTTCAAAATTTTTTTTAAAAAAGTTTTTTTTTTTTTTTAAAAAAAGGCTGGGGGTGTAGCTTGGACATAGAATGCCCCTGGATTCAATTCCCAGTACAAAAATAAAACATTTATTTAAAATTGGGTACCTAGAGCCGGACGTGGTGGCGCACGCTTGTAATCCCAGTACTTTGGGAGGCAGAGACCGGAGGATCCGGGTTCATGGCCAGCCTCAGCTCTCTCTCTCTCTGTCTCTCTCTCTCTCTCTACTTAGTGAGGCCCTCCGCAACTTCGTGAGACCCAGTTTCAAAATAAAGTATAAAAAATAGGGCCGGGGGTGTAGCGCGGAGGTAGAACGTCCCTGGGTTCAATCCCCGGTACCGCAAAAAAAAAAAAAAAAAAAATTGTATACCTACCATAATTCCCCTAGGTAACTAAATAGAAGGCATTCCCCATTTTCCCAAAGAGAAGATTTCCTCAAAATTTCCTGAAAAAGATTTTCAGGCAACTGGAACATATAAAAATCTGCAATGTAGAAAAATGATCATGTCTATTCATGATATCTAATGTATTAATTTAGTTTTATACATCTGACATTGTATATAATAATATTTTAATATATATATATATATATTTTTTCACTTTTACATGTCATGGGTCAGTTTTTCTTTCCTAACACTGCACATGTGATATCTATGCCTGCATATCTACAACAATCATGTTTGGAGTCATCAAATAGGTTTTTGTGTGTGTGTGTGACACTGGGGATTGAACCTAGGGACATTCTACCTTCGAGGTCCGCCCCCAGCCCTATTTTACTTTTATTTTGAAACGGGGTCTTGCTAGGTTAATGAGAGTCTCACTATTTGCTGGGGCTATCCTCGAATCTGCAATCCTCCTGTGTCAGCCTCCCAAGAACTGGAATTACAAGCGCACACCACCATGCCTGGCTAGCAAATGGGTTTTTAAGAGCTTAGTTGCATTAAGTTGTATGGGACAGATCCTTGGGGGGGGGTATCCTTTTATTTTTAATGTACTTTCAAACTTGTGGGAAAGGTTGCAAGTCCAGATCACTTCTTCCACACCCTCAGCTGCATTTGTTCTCCCAGTGTGAACATCTGGCCCCCTTTGCTTTATCCCGTCACTTTATCTGTTTATCTATTCATAGCTTGATATAAATGCAAAAATAACATGAATTCTGTTCTTTTCCCAAAGATAAGTTGGGGATAAGCTGCGGATGTCATGTTCCTTTATTCCTAGGTATCTGAGTGCACTTCCTAGCTTTACATAACCATTAGTTACCAAAAGTAGGACCTGGGACCACTACCACCATCGCCTCAGTGGTTTCTATTCAAGTCTTGTTGATTTTTTTTTTTTTTTTTGCGGTACCGGGGATTAAACGCAGGGGCGTTCTACCTCCGCACTACGCCCCCGGCCCTATTTTTTATACTTTATTTTGAAACCGGGTCTCATGAAGTTGCGGAGGGCCTCACTAAGGAGACAGAAAGAGAGAGAGAGACAGGGAGAGAGAGAGCGAGAGAGCTGAGGCTGGCCGCGAACCCGGATCCTCCGGTTTCCGCCTCCCAAAGTACTGGGATTACAAGCGTGGGCCACCACGCCCGGCTCTTGTTGATTTTTTTGAAAACGCCCTTTGCTTTCCTTTTTCCAGCCCAGGGTCCAGGCCAGGGTCACACATTACATGTCACGTTTGTTGGTGCCCTGTCTTGCTTTCATCCCCTTTAACCTGGAACAGTTTCTCTGTTCTTATTTCTGTCTTCTTTTGTGACATTGACTTTTTTCTTTTTAGAGATCACAGTATTTCTTTCATTTATTGAATAATTTTTTTGTGTGGTACTGGGGATTGAACCCAGGGGCATTCTACCTCCGAGCTATACCCCCAGCCCTATTTTTTATTCTTTATTTGGAAACAGGGTCTCACTAAGTTTCAGAGGGCCTCACTAAGTAGCTGAGGCTGGCTGCAAACCTGCAATCCTCCTGTCTCAGCTTCCCAAGTACTGGGATTACAAGCGTGCACCACCACACCCAGCTTAAATAATTTTATTTATTTATCTGAATGCATTGTTTTTCTGATGATTACTGGAACTTTATTATCACAAATTGACCACCGGTGCATAGAAATATTTTAAGGTTCACTAGCCTTTCTGCTCTTGATTAAACAGTGACCTTTAAAATATGTTAATATCATCAAGCCAGCAAATAAGAGGAAACGAAATGATAATGTCATATTCAGTCGGTTTGTTTCCCCCTTTAGAGGGACATTGGCATTTTTTAACAGGCCATTTGTTTTGTAGACTGTCTTTCAGTTCAGGCTTGTCTGATATTCTCTCACGATTAGATTTAAGTCACTCATATTTGCCAAGGACATGCAGAAGTGATATTATGTCCTTCTTGGTACATCATGTCAAGAGGTGCGTGACATTTGTCCCGCTATTGGTAAGAACTAGAGACTCTGAGTTCACATATAATGTTGGACATGAAAAATTCTTCCAGACTACTCACCAATGTAAACACAGACTCTATTACTTTTCTTTCATAGTTTATTTATCTTGGTGCTAGGGGTTAAATCCAGGGCCTTGCACATGTGAAGCATGCATGTTACCACTGATCTACCCCCAGCCCCTGTATTACTTTCAAAAGTGATTTCAGGAAGGTTGTTTACAACTTGATTCAACAATATGCAGTTCTTGCAATGGTGAGGTCACACATACTGTATCTGAGTTAAATTTCTTTGCCTCATTTTTAGCTGACTGCAGCAGGAGACCTCCAAACTTCTAAAAATTAATGTTTGTAGAAGCCACACTGAGTAAGATGTATTTTCCCCAAATGCTCTATCGTTCAAAAGAAAGTGATGTCGTATCCTACGATACGGACACTTTGGAAACTGGGTATAAGATGACTCCCTTTTTATGATGGTTAATTTTAGGGGTAACTACCTTGCCTTATATTTTGTTTTATAAATTTTCAGCTCCCACCTGTGGATACAGAACTTCAAAATATTAATGACATTCTTAGAATCGATTTGTATCATCTGGTTGAAGAGGTATGTTTTTTTCCTTTCTTTTTAAAGATAGAGCAGCTTATTTTATATCATTTGAAAGGGTAAACTAGTACATAAGGAAACAGCACAGGAGCACTGACAGTCTGAAGAGGGACTGGCAAGAAAGGCGAGAGCTATTTTGTTCATCGTTCCAGTTTCCGAAATTTTGGTTGAACACCTATTATGTGCAAAGCGCCATGCTAGGACGTTGGAGATCAAGAAGAACACAGCCTCTGCTTTCCTGGGGCTGGGAGTTCAGCAGGCACAGTGCGGGGTGCCACATCAGTCCTGGTACGGTGCTGCCCCTCTGCCCAGGAGATAGCCATGCGGGTTTTCTTTTGGTTCCTTCTCATTACCACACATTTGCACATCTTTGTCCTCTGCCTGGCACTCTCTCCTTTATCCCCCTCCTTTGTTTAGCCACTTAGTTTTTTAAGCTTCATATATCACCTTTTTTGGGGGGGTGTGCTGGGGATTGAACCCAGGGCCTTGCGCATGCTAAGCACACGCTCTACTACTGAGCTACAGCCCCACACATTACCCTTCTCCTGGCATCTTGACTAGGGCAGAACTTTTTAAGTATATTCTTCTAGCATTGCAAATATTCTTTTAAATTCCTCCTAACTCTAATTACATATAACTACCTTTGATGCCTCTGTTCCCTGCTGGACTGTAAACCCCGTAAAAAGGCAGGAACTGCATCTGCCTAGAATACCTCAGTTTGTGCAGTAGATTACCAGTTGTTATTTATTTAGCCAGTAGTAGATACTGGACACGCCATACATATTTCCATATAAATTATAGATTGGGCCTATAGGAAAGGGAAAGAACAGTTTTATTCTTAGCTCTATGTCTTTGAGCATGGGTATAAAAAAATTGCAAGTGTCTATTAAACAGTCATCTCCATCTACTGCCAGGGGTCAGTGTCTCCTTAAGTCATTCGACATTCTGTCTTTGCATGCTGGTGTTGCTTCGATCATTACATGATGGGATTGATTGATCCAGGATATCTATAAGGCCCCTTCTAGCCAAGAACCCCACCCCTGCCCCCCATGATGGGTGACATCTGCAAGTCTAAAGGTGGATAAATGCAGAGGGGCCAAGCATACAGAAAACCAACACGAGCTGGGCAGCTTAGTCGCCTGTAGGAAACGGAAGTCAAGGTCCTTCTGCTATGGCGTCCAGCAGAGCTGAGTGAACGTGGGAACTGGCTAGCGCCACGAATCATACGAAGGTTGTAAGCACTGCGGGGTCCCTGGCAGAGGGACCCACAAACTAACTCCCTTCCAGAGGGAGGAAAGGCGGATGTTTAGTTGAGTTCTTTAGAAGTCCTATTTTCCCTCTCCCGAGCGAGCCCCAAAGCCAGACAGCTTGGCATGGTTGGTTTTGTTTTGGTTTGAGCCCCGCAGCCATTTCTATATTTTATAAGCTGTGTTTGGGCACTTAGGTTTTTCTCCTGTGAGACTAGATCTCTTGTTTCATAATTGCACTGGAAGTCCGATTCTGGTTTGAGAAATTCACTTTCTGTCTGCACGGGGCATATTACGCAGCTCAGGGTTTCTTAACCTCAGCGCTCATGACACTGTGGGCTGAGTAGCTCTTGTTGAGGGGCTCTCCTGGACGCGGGAGGATGTTTATTAGTGTTGCTGGCCCGCTCTTGCACAGTGCCAGTAGCACTCCACAATTGTGATAACAAAATCTCCAGGGATCTGTCTCCTAGGGAACATAGTTGCCCCCAGATGAGAACCAGTGCTGTAGATCTATGTATCCATAATAATTCCTAGAATCAGTATAAGCAAATAGGTTGATTTTTAAATTATGGGGATGCCCTATAGAAAAACTTTTTATATGATCTTCGATTTATTAAGTTTAGAGAAAATGCTCTCTAAAAGAGATGTTTTTAGACTCTTGATGACCATAGTGTGGTGATTTCAGCCTTAAGATAAATGTTCTACTTTTATTTTACTTCTCTACTCCATACTAAGCTGAAAAATGAGTAGTAGTCCATGGGTCTTCAACTTACCTTGTACATTGATTTCTTTTGAAATATTGTTGTAGGGCTATTCGTCCTTTAATGGTATACCTGAGAAGGTGAAACACCAAACTGAGGACATTGTGACAGGTGAGTCGTACTCTGAGATCATTTTGTATCTCTTTATAAAGAACTGTGTGATTGGTCAATTCAAAGAAATAGATGGTTAGGAATTGTATTGTTCTTTTCCAGTTCAAAAAGAAATAGTCTCTCACCAAAATCCTGAAAACTATGTGAATAGCAGAGCTGTTTGTGTTCTCTCAGTCACTGATATAGATTAAAACAACAACAATAACAACAAACTTTTATGTAGCCAGGTGTGGTGACGCGCATCTGTAATCCCAGTACTTAGGAGGCCAAGATAGGAGGATCGCAGGTTCAAGACCAGCCTCCACAACTTAGTGAGGCTCTCGGCAACTTAGTGAAACCCTGTTTCCAAATAATACATAAAATAGGACTGCGAGCATAGCCCGGAGGTAGAAGGCCTCTGGGTTCCATCTCCAGTACCATAAATAAATAAATAAATAAATAAATAAATAAATAAATAAGATAAAATAAACAACAAAAACTCTTATGTAAAACAGTTCAGGTCACTAGCCAGCCAGGCACTGGGTGGTGAAAGCCACACAGGACTGGTTCCCCATCCTGGGTTCTGACAGGCCTTACAACAGCTGTAGTTTGGAAGGTCACGTTCTGATTGTTTTCTCTGGACGGGGCGAAAAAAACCTGTAGATTAATATATTTTCTGCATGAACTTAAAAAACTGATTTTTAAAATTAATTATTTTTAGGAATACCGTGTCTAAGGATCTTCACAGAGCAGATCCTAAGGCCGTATGTTATTGACTTGTGCTGTATTCAGGTTATGGTATCTGGGGGTAGATGCCAGAGGCGATGCAGGGTGAGCAGTTCTTTGTGCCAGAATGGGAGGAACTTGGGGTTATTTTTCTTGGAGAAGATGTCTCTGAAGCTATGGAAGACCAGCTTGTCTCTGTCTTTTTTAAAGATGATCTTCCCAGTGCTTCCTTGTATCTGTTACCAAGTGGTTTTAAAATATCTTGTTAGTAGCCGGGCATGGTGGTGCATGCTTGTATTCCCAGTACTTGGGAAGCTGAGACAGGAGGATCGCAGGTTCACAGCCAGCCTCAGCTACTTAGTGAGGCCCTCTGCAACTTAGTGAGACCCTGTTTCAAAAATAAAGAATAAAAAATAGGGCTGGGGGTGTAGCTCAGAGGTAGAATGCCCCTGGGTTCAATCCCCAATACCACAAAAAAAAACTCATGTTAGTGTATCTGAGTTTTTTCCCCCTAACAGTGTCTTTCAACTCATTAAAAGGTCTTTTTTGTGTGTGTGTGGTATTGGGGATTGAACCCAGGAGCGTTCTACCTCCACGCTACACCCCCAGCCCTATTTTTTTATACTTTAGTTTGAAACCAGGTCTCACGAAGTTGTGGAGGCCTCACTAAGTAGAGAGAGAGAGAGAGAGAGAGAGAGAGAGAGATGAGGCTGGCTGTGAACCCGGATCCTCCGGTCTCCGCCTCCCAAAGTACTGGGATTACAAGCATGCGCCACCACACCCGGCCTTTAAAGGTCTTTTATCTTATTACACAGAGCTGTAGATGTTTTGTGGGTTCGTTTCTGTTTAATGCAAGATTCTGCTCTAAACTATCAAGATACGAAAGACAAAGTTCGCGCTTTCCTATGATAACATCTGAAGTCTAATGCATGCTGAGTTATGATGATAGCCACCTGCTTACTAATCTCTGTGTTTAACTTGTGTCTCCCCTCTCTGGACCTCTGCGCCCACATGTGCAGTCCTCCCTTGTAAGTGTGACAAAGCAGAGCGCACAGCACGTGTGAGCGAGGCCCCTGGCACATGGGCCGTTGCCTACACACAAGCCAGCATTTTCCTAGGGCCCGGCGAGGGCTGCTGCATCAGCCTGGATATCAGGTGTTTATTTCGTGTCCTTAGCTCCCATGTTCTGATCCTTCAGGCCTAGCCTGAACACATTTTTTTTGAGTGCCTACTTTGTGCCAGGCTCTGTCAGGTGCTGGGGATGTATGTAACCCAGCACATAGGATGCCTGCCCATCTTTCAGTCAGGCAGGCATACAGATGCCATTGATTGGACTGTGATAACATGATCAAGCGAGTACAGGGAGCCAAGGTGAGGAGAGGGTGAGGGAAGACTTCCTGGAGAAAGCAACACCCAAACTGAGGCTAGGAGAAGGTAGTTGCAGCCGCATGCAGAGCCTCCAAAGCTGATAAGGCTGAGCAGCTGTGTTTCAGGTATGTAAAGGCAGGCCAAGAAGCAGACAAGGCCCGGAGGAGCTTCTTGTAGTAGATGGGGAGTTGACATAGCACGTCCCTCAAAGATACCAGAGCTAATAAGGAGGCCCCATTTGGAAGAGGGAAGGATGAAATAACTCATCCTCACCAGCCGCATCAAACACCTGATGTTTGGTTGCTCATTTGTGGGCCTTTGGTTTCTAGATTTCATATAGAAGTAGAAAACACACTTTTAAAAAGGTCCCCACCATTTTATATAATTACATTTTAGACCAAGTCACCACCTCTACCATTTACCTAAAGTTCCCCAGGAGGTGTAGGATCAGGTTTTGAGAACTGCTCATCCTGTCACTGCTGCCGCTAAGAGATTTCTGACTTTCAGGGTCAGTGGACTTTTTACTGATTAGCATGCTCTTAGTCTGTCCATATCAAGAATCACTGCGAGGCTGAAGGTGTAGCTAGGTGGTAAAGTGCTTGCCTAGCATGCGGGAGGCCCTGGGCTCAGTCCCTTGCATTGAAACAAACAAACAAACAAACAAAAAAGGAACTGAAAATCACCACGGACAGAGCCATCCCTAGGACCCCTATGAGCTTTCATTGAGGTGACACACGTAGCCCAGGCAGTTTTGATCCTGGGACCTGCCGTGATGGACAGATAGTTCCCAGAAAACTACTGTTTTTTTTTTTTAACTTATCTCCTCTCTGAGAAAGTACATGGACATTAATCTGAACCACTGGGAATGCTGTTGCTTTTGCACATAGGAGACACAGATGTCCTTCTTTAACAACTCCCAAACCATATGAGTTAAATAAAATTTTAACAAATATATCCACTGGGGGTCACTTGTTCAAAGAACAATCTTGGAGAATGACTACATTCCTGAATGCAATTTCTTCCGCAAAGGAATTATTATGATTTTTCCCCCCAAAATCATAAAACAGGGCTTTAGAGTTAGATACACCCTGGTTTCAATTCCATCACCAGTGTCTTCTAAAAAGGAGACCTACAAATAAACAACTTGTTCTCTGTGAGCCTCGGGGTCACCTTTTAGTAAAATGGGCATTGAAAATATATGAGCATATGAATTAATATTTACAAAACTGCCTGGCACCTGGTAGGCACAGCGCACATATTAATCACCTGATCCACATTTTGTTTTAGCGAGGTAGCAGAAGAAGAAACTCGTAGCCTGACCTCAGCGCCATCTCATTAAAGCCCACGCCCACAGCTTGCTGTTGTGTTAAATCATTGCTGTTGGATGGTCTTGGCTCTGTTCACTCTCATAGAATCTTGTGCTATGATAAACACATGCATAACATGGGAAAAACTCAACGTGGCTCAAGCTTTTCTGTTTGGTTCCACCACAAAGTTCCCGAAGTTTCCATGTCCTCCCTGTTTGCAAATGCATAACTGAGGTCCCTTTGTTTTCAGGTGTCAAAAAAGTCTTGGAAAACATCGCTGTAAACATTGACCAAGTGACCCAACAGATTCCTATTCGTCAGTTCCTGTCAGATTTCACTCATCATCTTGGTAGGGCTCAAGATTACATCCAGCGGCAATTCCCCACCTTGGAAGAATGGGACTCATACTGGTGAGTGCCTGCCTGCCTGAAACCAGCATCACGAAGCTCGCCAGGAAATGCCATAGAAATCGGACATTATTACCAGGATAACTTTACAGGAGCAAGTTGTACAAAGAGGCTGTGACTTGCTATGTCCAAACTCTAGTTGATGTTCATTAAAAAACGTCGACATGCTCACTTAGCACATATACCAAAATTGACACAGCACAGAGAAGATTAGCATAAATAAGGGTGACATGCAAACTTGTAAAGTGCTCCATATAAAAAAAAAGGAAGAAGCAAGGAAGGAAGGAAGGAATTAGGAAAGGAAAGGAATGAAGGAAGGAAGGAATTAAGAGGAAGAAGGAAGGAAGGGAGGGAGGGAAGGAAGAAAGGAAGGAAGGAATTAAGAAAGGAATTGGAAGGAAGGAAGGAAGGAAGGAAGGAAGGAAGGAAATATGTGAAGACCCAAAGTTCATGAGCCAAATTCAATGATTTGCAATTTTGAAGTCATTAGTAGCTTCTAGAATTTTTGTTAGAATTAGTAAGCCAGGCAGATAATGGGATTTTAAAGCTGAAAAGAAATTAAGAAGGAGATTTGGAAAATACCCTTTTCTCATTGGTTTATAAAATAAATGTCTCAAGGTTGGTTCTTACTGAAAGAGGATGGACTTGTGGCTGTGGCTTGAGGCCAGTAAGTTGCTGTAAGAGGGCAGGCGAGGCTCTGCTGTATCCAGTGCTTAGGAAATGCCTCAGTGGGTAATGGTGGTCATTCCAGGCAGAGCTTGCGGGAGGGAAGGGCTCGGGGGCTTGAGACATTTGGAGGATCCTGTGAGATGTAAGATACACTCTTCTCTGAAGGGCTCAGCCTCATGACCTGTCCCTGGAACTGTCCCTAGTGCCCAAGCCCATGCAGAGTCCAGAGATTCATTCTTATTCAGGTTATTTGTTGTGCAAGAGCACAAGATAAATGATAATAATTATAACAATAATAATAGCATTGAGGGAGGAGTTTCAGGGTATATAACAGTGTTTGACGTGTGACATCTTATCTAGCAGTCACAGAAATCCCCTGGTTGTGTTCCAGTTAGAGCCCTGTTTTGTAGGCGCAGATGTTGGGACTCACGGAAGGCCAGCTAGAACATGGCAGAGGTGGGTTTTCAAAGTCCACCTGGCTATGCTATTACTGATTTCCCCGTAATGGACAAGATTCCTAGACACTTGACATGTTTCCATTGTGGGACCAGCCTCCTACCCCCAGGTATCAGGACAGATTCCTTTCTCAGTGACCTTAAAAAGTGATTAGTGCTGGGCATGGTGGCACACACCTGTAATCCCAGTACTTGGGAGGCTGACACAGGAGGATCACAGGTTTGAGGCCAGCCTTAGCAACTTAGCAAGGCCCTCAGCAACTCAGTGAGACCCTGTTTCAAAATAAAAAAGGGCTGGGGGTGTAGCTTGGAGGTAGAATGCCCCTGGGTTCAATCCCCAGTGTAAAACGAAATACAAAAACAAGCCTCATTAACCATTAGAGTTTCACAAATATATGAGAAAGAAGAGGACATTTCTGCCTGTCTGCCTTTCCCTCCCCCTGCCCTGAAACCAAAGCTTATTTTTTAAAAGAAATTTAGCCAAGCAGATGATTTATTAACTCTAAAAGTTTTCCAAGGCCAGGCTTCATTGCTTATTTAATTTTGTGTCCCCAATATCTGGAACAGACCACCACAGAATGGCTGCTGGTGGCTATTATTATAATTACCAAGATTGCTCTGAATTGAATGAAAAGCTTTTGTGGAGAGGCAGCCAGCAGAACCAGGCCGAGTGTGTTCGTTTCTTCAACGTGGGGAAGCACTGCTCCCCTGGAATGCTCCTCGGCTTCTGGGAAAGTGGCTGGACATTTTGGGAATGCCAGTAAGACTGAATCGAGGCTGCATTAACCTGAAGCGTCCCACAGGACCATTACAGAACTGAGATTTGCAGTCAGCTAGCATTTGATTTAGGATGCTCATAAAATCCTAAGTGTTCCATGCATCTGTCACGTAGAGGGTTTCTGGTTCAGTAAAGAACACGGTGCCCCAGAACATTCCTGCAATCACAAGACATTTTAGAGAAAGGCCTGGGAAAAGAGCCTGGTGTTTCTTTATCAGTAGTCTATTCGGGCTCTATCGCCATCTCATCACCATGGTAATGGGAACTTCCAGCATCAGAGACCTGGAAAGAACTTCCCCGTGGTTAGGGGTATTTTTATCAGTCATCTTGGAGAAGCTTGGGAAGCTCTGCACGAGGCCGGGGTAATACCTTTGGAAGTAACTTCAAAGGAAGATCACAGAAATGTCATGATCATTGACAAAGGCCTTTAGCGGGGCATGGTGGTGCATGCCTGTAATCCCAGTATGCAGGAGGCTGAAACAGGAGGATCACAGGTTAGAGACCAGCCTCAGCAATGTAGTGACACTCTCAGCAGCCTAGCAAGACCCTGTTTGAAAACAAACAAACAAACAAACAAAAAATAAATAAAAAGGGCTAGGGGTGTAGCTTGGACGTAGAATGCCCTTGGGTTCAATCCCCAGTCCCCCCCCCCCCCCACACACACACAAAAGGCCTTCAAAGCTAAGATTCAAGTGTCTCAGTTGGTCAGTTGGAGGACTTGGGCTAACAGGCTCACAACAGTCTCACCCTCAGGCATTCCCAGAGAACCATGATACCATGGTTATCTGGAGTTCCTCAGTCACTCCGACCTTAGCAACTCTTGGGTCTATGCCCTCGCCTGTCTGATGTACAGTGACGTCGTGCTTACTTTTCCAGGTGGCTGGGTGGCTTGGTGGTCTGCTCTCTGCTCACCCTCATCGTGACATTTTTTTACCTGGGCTTGCTGTGTGGCACGTGCGGCTATAACAAGCATGCCACCCCGACCCGCAGAGGCTGCGTGTCCAACACGGGAGGCGTCTTCCTCATGGTGTGAGTGCTGAGTCCTCTGTTACCTGGGGGTGTGGACAAAGGGAGGGCAGCAGGGGCTGACTGTGCTGTTCCACGGCCCCGGTGCCCTGTGGGCCACATGTCTGAGTTCCCCTAGAGGAGGCATCTTCGGGTGATGGTATGGCCCTTGGTTGGGTTCTTCTATCAAGTAGAAGAAAACGAAATCAATTGCAGTTTGATAGAGCAGCCAAAACATGCAGTTTATCTACAGTGGGCTCCTTTTCAAAGCAGCTGTCAAACTGGGTGTGGTGCACGTCTGTAATCCCAGTACTTGGGAGACTGAGATAGGAGGTTCGAAGCCAACTTCAGCAACTTACTGAGAACTTGTTTCAAAATAAAATAAGAACCAAAAAGTAAAATTTAAAAAATAAATAAAATAAAATAAAAGCTAAAAAAGGGCTGGGGGTATAGCTCAGAGGTAGAAGAATGCCCCTGGGTTCAGTCTCCACTACCAAACCAAACAAAACAAAACAGCAAGCAAACAAACAAACAAACAAAAACAGCTATCAAGGAAATCATTTCTAAGTTTACTTTCTTTATTCCCATTGTGCCTTCTTTTCATTCATTCATTCATTCATTCATTCATTCAGCAGAAGCTGAGCTGACCTTGTGTCAGCATCACTGCTAGTTGGAACTCTAGGAACTTAATTGAGAGAGAGTTTGCCAACCCAGCATCTTGGGGTTTGGACAAGTCACCTAAATTAGGGACCAGAGCTGGTGCGAGGGACAGAGACTGGTGATCCTGCGATTGTTCCCACTTTCAAGGGTGGCCGCGAACCTGCGATCCTCCTGTCTCAGCCTCCCAGGTACTGGGATTACAGCGTGCGCCACCAAGCCCGGTTTAAGAAATTATATTTAAATGCAAGTACCTCTAGACAGGGAAGGAAAAAAACCAACAAATCACACTAGCGAGGAAAAATGTATTTTTCGTGCGTTTTTGTTCAATCATACACAGATACAGGTGGGAAGACAGTTTAATGTTATGAATTTAGGAGCCCTGATATTTGGCCATTTTGTCAGTATGTTGGAGGTGAGTATGTATATCCCACTCGAAAGGGGAGTGCGTTGTTTTAGAACGGTTCACTCTTCATAAAATTCTCTTCACATTTGTTTTAGGGATACAACCAAAAGTGTGATATCTAGTTTCAAAGAAAAATAAACAAGAAGTCATCAACAGATTGATGGAAGCTCCAAGCTACTTCTGGTTAGGTAGAATTCCTCTGCAGATTAAGGAATCTTCCTAGAGACAAAGTCACATGGAAACCTGTGGATTGGGGGCAGGAGAAAGGCTGGTAATGGTTAGATTGATGGGGGGGCTGCAGAATGTAGGGTGGCTGGAATTTCTTCCCTGTTGACCCCACCCTTCCGCAGGGCATGCTTTGTGGTGCTTGGCAGAAGTCTCCACCCATTGAGACATCTGGTAAACAACTGCTTAATCACAAAGAGAGGAAAGGATACAAGCATAGTCAGTCTAACCAGACAGACCAAAAGAATGTAGGTTTTCCCTTCAAATGCTCGACTTGCTTACGGACACTAGACAGGACTATATTTACTTTTGCTGCAACCCAGTTACCACCCATCTTTCAAAACAATGACAACATTCAGTCAAGAGCATGATCTCTTTCAAAACCAAGCAAGAATCCTCATCTCCCCAGGAAGGAAGAGAAGCCAGGCTCCCTGGGTCAGCCCTGATCCTGTTTTCTGAGGCTCCTCAGAGCAATTAAGGGTTAAACAGGCTGCAGTGGGAAAAGGTGTTGTCTGTTGCAGAGGCTCCCCAGAGATGAGGTCACGTAAGGAGGCGGGGGCAGGAATCTCTTGTACTGAAACCTATTATAAAACTTCTCCTTTTAGCTCTTGAAAACAATACCCCACCACCTAGACTTTGGGAGAAAACCAATTCCTGGGGCAACCACAGGTGCACTGATGAGGGTGCATTCATGTGGTGGGGGGCAGTTTCCAAGGTAACAGAAAGTAGTTTCTCAGACTCTAGCAAGGACTATCAAAAGACCAAAATGCCTTTTGTTCAGTAATTTCCACTTTAGGGAACTTTGCTAAAGGAAATAGACCAAACTATGGAAGAAGCATCCTGAGCAGGGGTGTGATTTTGCAGTTTGAGCTACGTAGTGAGGCGCTGGGGCAGCCAGCCTCGAAGTGCAGTTGTACAAGGTGGACCAGTCCATCACCGAGTGTGTGCTCATGGAAGATCATGTTGCCATGGAACAGGACTTGGGTGATTGTCCTGGTTTGTTGGCAAAAGCTCCAGAGATAATGTGTTTCAACAGGGATCAAGAAATTAGACATGTATTACCATAACTGTGCAAATCAAGGCTGGCAATCTTTTTCTATGAAAAGCCAGGTAATAAATATTTTAGGTTCTACTGGCTACATAGTCCTTGTTTCTCCTTCTCCTTCTCATTCTCCTCTTCCTCCTCCTCTTCCTTTTCCTTCTCCTCCTCCTCCTTCCTCCTCCTCCTCTTCCTCCTCCTCTTCCACTTCTTCCTCTTCCACTTCCTCCTCTTCTTTCTTCTCCTTCTCCTCCTCCTGCTCCTCCACCACCGGGCACATCAGACCACCATCCCAGGCCATGACAATAGCCTCTGATGTCCCAACCATGTTGACATCTGTCCAGCCCATCCTTCGCTTATGCCAGAGCACTTTCCTTCAGAGAGAGATCAAGTTGTGTGCCTACCATACTTTAAGACTCTCAATGGCTTCCCCTGCCAGGGTCTCCAGGCCCCATTGAGGTCACCTCTGCCTGCCTTGGGAGCTGCCTTTCTCCACCATCCCTGTGAATGCAGAGCCACATCAGCCCCTTTCAGACCCTCAACGGGACATGTCCTGCTTAGAATCTCGCTGCCCACTCTATCCTTTGCAGAAAGGATTGGTCCTTAACTGACTAGGACAGAGGCTCTGGCCCATCATGCTAGACAACAAGCAGAACAGGTACTACATCATCATAAGGTTCCTTAAGTATGTGCCAGGGACTAGACGATCACAGTGCTGACCCCTTCCTCTCTGCACCCCTGGGCAGGCAGATCCATTTAACCTGCAAAACACTCGAGACTCCAGGTCCATTCTGTACCTTGAATAGGTAGCAAGTATGGGTAGGTAATATTGAATGATTTCTGGTAGAATTACTAACTCTATTTTTTTTTTCCAGTGGGGTTGGATTAAGTTTCCTGTTTTGCTGGATTTTGATGATCCTCGTGGTTCTTTCTTTTGTCATTGGTGTGAATATGGAAAAATTGGTCTGTGAACCTTACGCAAACAGAAAGCTATTCCGGGTAAATATGGTTTTCTGCTCATAGTGGGAGGATTGAACAGACACTTGGATTTCCCCCTGTCTTGTGGGTTACTTCAAGAGCAGTGCAAAAACATGAGTAGTTTTTGTTTATTTATTTATTTATTTATTTATTTATTTATTTATTTTGCGGTACCGGGGATTGAACGCAGGGGTGTTCTACCTCTGCGCTACATCCCCGGCCCTATTTTTTATACTTTATTTTGAAACCGGGTCTCACAAAGTTGTGGAGGGTCTCACTAAGTAGAGAGGGAGAGAGAAACAGGGAGAGAGAGGGAGGGAGAGAGAGAGAGAGAGAGAGAGAGAGAGCGCGAGAGAGAGAGAGCACACGCGCGCATGTGCGCGAGCTGAGGCTGGCCGCGAACCCGGATCCTCCGGTCTCCACCTCCCAAAGTACTGGGATTACAAGCGTGTGCCACCACGCCTGGCTGAGTAGTTTGTTTTTAATTCAACAAGTTGAAGTTCTATTTGCAAGAGCGAACAATACACACACATGCATGCACACACACACATACACACACACACACATATATGTATATAGTATTTATTTATTTTTTATTTGACGTACTGGAGGTTGAACCCAGAGGCATTTTATTTCTGAGCTACAGCCCTAGCCCTATTTTATTTATTTATTTTGAAACAGGGTCTCATTAAGTTGCTGACAGACCTCGCTAAGTTGCTGTGGCTGGCCACAAACCCGTGATTCTCCTATCTCAGCCTCCTAAGTACTCAGATAGCAGGCCTGTGCCACCATGCCTGCCTAGTATTCTTATTTTCTGATTGTAAGTGAAATCTGTACCCGTCATTAAGGCCTGCACATCAACGTTGGATTGTAATATTGTGAGAGAATAAAATTCTCCTCAGTTTTCAGAGGTGGCTGAGAACATCAGAAGATGAATTCTCAGGTTTTTCACCCCCCCAGAGGTTTCTGACATTTTAAAGACTTTCCCAGGTGACATAGATACCCATCCAGATGTTTTGGAAGCCCTCTATTTGAAGTGGAAGGGACTAATAAGGTATACCCTTATGGCAGATGATTGCCCCTGGTGAATATTTGATGGGGCAGTCAGCAATTGGATTGGAGCCTCACTCTTCCAAGACCGACTTCCCCAGCCTCCCTGGTCTGTTGGTGGTTTCTTTTTCTTTGCTAATGAGGAGTTTTGCTCTGTGTGTCTGGCTTCTCAATTTGACTTCCCAGCATTTTTCTCTAAATTCTGATTTTTAAACCATATTTATAGCCGGACCTGGGCGTGGTGGCACACACATGTAATCCCAGTAGTTGGGAGGCTGAGACAGGAGAATCACAGGTTCACAACCAGCCTCAGCAACTTGTGAGGCCCTCTGCAACTTAGACCATGTTTCAAAATAAAGAATAAAATAGGGCTGGGGTGTAGCTTGGAGGGAGAATGCCCCTGGGTTCCATCCCCAGTACCACAAAAAAATTTATATTTCCCTCTCTTATTGTATGTGTATTTTCCACCTTGAATCTGTGATGAGATCAGGTGAATGACTGGAAAGATAAACAATGCCATGGGTGGAGGGAAACGAAACTCATAGTACTGGCTGATCACATGCTCTCCATTTGGCTTCTTAATAAGAAATAATAAGACATCAAGCCAGGCGTGGTGGTGCATGCCTGAAATCCCAGGCCTTGGGAGGCTGAGAACACAGGATTGCGGGTTTGAGGCCAGCCTTGGCAACTTAGCGAGGGCCTCAACAACTTAGCAAGACCCTGTTTCCAAATAAAAGATAAAATAGGGCCAGGGGTGTAGCTCAGAAGTAGAAAACCCTGGGTTCAATCCCCAGTAAAAAAAAAAAAAAAAAAAAAGAAGAAAAAGATGAAATAATAAAGCATCAAGCCAGGATTTTATTTTATCTCCCATGCAGTGCTGAATCATTAAAACATAATTCTTTAACAGTAGGGGATATTTCAAAACCATTTACTTGCCAGCTGCAGTGGTGCACGCTTATAATCCCAGTACTTGGGAGGCTGAGACAGGAGGATCTGGGTTCGCGGCCAGCCTCAGCTACTTGGTGAGGCCCTCCGCAACTTAGTGAGACCCTGTTTCAAAATAAAGAATAAAAAATAGGGCCGGGGGTGTAGCTCAGAGGTAGAATGCCCCTGGGTTCCATAAACAGTACAGCAAAAAAAAAAAAAAAAAAAAAAAAAAAAAAAAAAAAAAAAAAAAAAAAAAAAAAAAATTAGAGTATCCCTAATCAGAAAATCTGAAATCCAGAATTTTCCAAATTCTGACACTTAAGAGCACCAACATGTCGCCACCAGGGGGGAATCCACACCATAAAACTTTTTTTCATGTCCAAAATTATTAAACTTATATTAGCTATTCTGAACCAAATGTTCTATTCTCCTTTCATTTCTAATGTGTTTACTAAAATAAGTTCTCAAAAAAGTAATTTCTATAACTGACTGATGTTATTGATTTATTCCAATTATACTGTTATTTACTAGTTTTAGGTTGGAAATGAATGGGAAATATCATGATATGAAAAAAATCTCAAAAAATGTTTAACTGAATATTCATTTTATTATAGGTATGCCTGTTAGTGTAAAACTGTCCTTTTTTTAAAAAAAAACTTTTTAATTTGTTCTAGGTTTTGGACACCCCGTACTTACTAAATGAAAACTGGAAATACTATGTCTCTGGTGTGGTACTTAGAAGAGCAGATATTAAGGTCACTTTTGAACAAGTTTACAGGTATCAGTAACTGCATTATATATTTTGCTACTTAAATGGATTTTTTCCAGAATGGGAATTTTGATTTTTAACCTTACTCATAAGATAATCTTACTCATAAGATTTTCCAGTTTCAGAGCTAAGCTGTTCTCTAGTTGTAGCCAAAAGATTGTAGAAATGAGATAAAAAAGATAATCTTTCCCTGAAAACCTTTGAGACCCGGGGATGGTGAGGTCTGAGGGTCCCTCTCTCCAGAATAAAATGACCTAAGGTGCATTAGCAGGACTCTGTGAGGATTCAGTGAAGGGGTCCAAATCACAGGTATGATAATACCGATGCATTTACAGGGCCAATCCATGCGGTCAGACCACCTGGAATCCAATCCTGTCTCCACCACCAGGGACCCTGTCACCTTGGGCAATTCCACTTTGTCCCCATTCGACAGGGATCTGCTGATAGGAATCTCATCTTGGGGTTGTTTAGTGTCCAGTGAGATACAGGAGATTGGAACAGGGTCTGACACATCCTGAGAGCAGGATAACAAGGTGAAGGGTATGGCTCTTGCTTAGCACGCATGAGGCCTTGGGTTCAATTCTCAGTACTGCTAAAATATATGCATAAAGAAATACAGAACATGATAATATGATGCCCATTCTTAGGATTGTTCATCAATGCGCATGTTTCTTTGACGCATAGGAATGCTGGTAAGACATTATGACTCCCAGTGCTAATATCCTTGGAATGCTATCTGATATACAGAATCTTCTAAACCTTTCACAACCTTCTTGAGTCTGCAAGGCCCTGTCTGCTGCAGTAGTGATGTTCTACAGATTGTTCTTCTGTGTAATGGAAACATTTTTTTTAACCTTTCTGTGATTTACTTCCTTGTGCCTCAAAGAGTGGAGGATCCCTCTCGTTAGTGCTGGGGTTGCAGCAGTTAGATGACTGAGTAAATATTTACAGTCAGCATCCTTCCCTTCGTAACATCTTGCTTTCTAGTAAATTCCCTCCTGGAGGGTAGAAGAGCTGGAGTCTTCCTCTGTCCCCCCTGCAGGGTCATGTTCCCACTGCCTCGATTACTGTCTGTTCCTTTCTGGGTCTCTTCAGCTCCATTAGTGTGTTTTGAGGTTCAACAGCCACACAGGCACAAGATATAGTGTATATCTTATATATATATAGTGTATATCTTATATATATATAGTGTATATCTTATATATATTTTATAAATAGTGTATACTATTCCTTTCCTCCTGAATCTCGAGTAATTCTTTGTTTTCTTCATATCGTATACCTTTGCCAGATGGCGAAATGTTCCCCTGGTCTCATGGTTGATGGTCTTAGGTGTTTGATCGCAGGTGTGAACTCATGGGCAGCTGTCTGCTTTGAGCTACGGGGAAGGAAGTCACTTAAAGTGACTTCCTTTGGTAAAGATACCAAATCATAGGACACTTTTTAACTAACAATGACACTCTTATTTCCACCTATAGTGAGACCAGGAGGCAAGAGGATATGGGTGCCAGCATGGCGTGTTCTTAGTGAATGAAACTGAAAATATATAGGACAATCGTGACTCACATTGATGGCAGAATGTCTAAGAGATGATGGGGACAAGTTCCCATGTGCCCAGAGACCCTCCCCATTCTCTACACAGAAACTACCATTCTTAGTTTTCTTATTATCCTCTTGAAGTCCCTTTATGCAGTTTTAAGCAAAAATTAACCCTATGCCTGGCATTATAATTATATATATATATAAAATTATATATATATTACTAAGATATATATATATATATATATATATATACTAAGATATATATGTATATATATCTTAATAGTATTACTCATCATTTGACAGAGAACCCAGGGCTTTGTGGATGCTAGGCAAGTGCTCTAGTGCTGAGCTACATCCAGCCCTTTCTATTCCTTTTTTTTTTTTTTTGAGACAGGGTCTTGCTAAGTGGCTCAGGCTGGCCTTGAGCTTGCAATCCTCCTGCCTCAGCCTCCCAAGTAGCTGGGATTACAGGAGTACACCACCAAGCCCAACTAGTTACACCTTTCAGCACTGCATTTTTTCTTTTTCTTTTTGTACTTTCAAAAACACTTTCAAACATCCACGCATTTAATTAATAAATGAGCATTTGTATCTCTAGCCATCCCCAAATTAAAAACAAATGTAACTATGTCATTACTATTTATTTTATTATTCAATAAATATTATGCTAAGTAATAATAAGGTTAATTTTTAAAAGTCACAAGACCTAATTAACACATGGCCGGCCCTTTCTATGTGTCAGGACTGATGGAAACACTTTGTATTTATTTAAGTTCCTTTAATATTCATAATATTTTATGAGCTATGTGCTATATTAACAATTACTTCATTGTTGTATCTGAACACCCGATGGGTATTATACAAAGCTGAATTAGACTCTGATCCTACTGTCAAAGGAAATGTAGCTGGAGACAGATCCGTAGATCACCGTTACAGAACAGGGTGCTCCTGACAGGTGATAGAAACGCATTGTGGCTCTTGTAGACGTGCCAGGGGGAGCAGCTTGTACAGTTGGGAATGGAGGGATCAGGAAGGGCCTCCTGAGAAAAATGGCACCCCAGCAGACCTTAATAGTGAGAAGGGATTGGCTGGATGGACAGAGAAGAAGAACGAAGACCTGGGCCAAGGGAGGCGGCACCAGCAGGGAGGGAGGAGGCAGTCGGCTGTCTTGGGGGCTTCAAAACACCCCACTCTCACTTGGGTCCAAGCACAAAGGAAAGAGATGAAGGAAAGTCCTTGTTTCCATTATTCCATTGAAGGCCGTGAAAACTGAGTTTCTGGGGTCCTGAGACAACACAGAGTGAATTTTTTCCCAAACCCAACATTATAAACATTACTTGTAGACTTTACCTTTTAGATCTTCCTTAAATCCATCTCCTCCTCTCCCTGCTTGCAACTGCCCTTGCTTCCCATTCCATCCTCCACGCCTCTGGGGATGGAGGTGACTCAGCCACACAGGTGACTTCCTGCCTAAATTTTAGCAGCTCCCCATTGCCACCAGTCGAGGCACAAATGAGTGGCTCCTATGTCCACCCCTCTCCTACCTGTGCTGATCGGCTGTGGCCTTCAGCATAACCCAGGGAGTCTTGGGATCCTTCTTAATCGCAAGCTCTAGGCAGACATTATCAACCCGTCGGAGTTTCTGTGCATAATTAAACCTGTCTGCCGTCCCCAGGCTGAGAGGACGAGGACGAGCGTCGTGGCCTGGCATGCCAGCTCTCGGTGACTCTGGCTCCTGCCGAACTCTCCAGTATTACCTTGGTTAGTTCATCGAGCTCTGAGTTCCGACAGCACCACCCGCTTGTTCCTTGGAGGAGATATCACAGCACCGAGGAATGTGGGAAAGTTACTTCCCCCAGCACCCCTCAAGGACAGGAGCGCAGATTGCTATGACAAGGATGTGGCTGTCTTTGTGGCAGGAATATGTATCTGATGGCATCTACCCTGCTCAGCTCAAATAAGCACTGTCCCCATTTTAGAGATAGGATTGAAGCACGGAGCGAAGAGACCATTTCACCCAGGTCACTCAGTTAAGTTTATAGGCAAACTGTACCAAATGTCTGGGTGTCTGTGGACCCCTCCCTGTCGCCACCCTCACCATTAGAATAGATAGCAGATAGTGAAGCATGTATTTACTAAGTGAAGTCCAACCCTGGGAACTGGCAGGGCTTGGTAGAATTTCTTAATACAGCCCATGATAAAGTTTGCAATCCACCTCTTCCTAGCAAGTATCATTTTTGTATTTTTTTTTAATGAGAATTGATTTCTTTGCAGTTTGTAAACTTGTCCACAGCAGTACAGGAAAGAGCACAAAGGAGATGGATGGAAGGACATATTCATCAATCTTATTGTGTCTGTTCCAAAAATGGGACAGTTGACAGAATAGGGACAGAAGTCAGGAGGGGCAGTGGCGCCCGGACCCCCCCACCCCCATGTGTTCATAGACTGCACAGTGAGAGGCAGTGTGCAGTGGACAGAGGTCGCCATGCTGTTTTCTGGGTCGTGATTTCTTCTGTTTCTTCCCATAGTGATTGCAAAAGAAATAGAGGTGTTTATGGCACATTCCACCTAGAGAACCTCTTCAATATCAGTGAGAATCTCAACATTTTTAAGGTGAGTCATTGGAACCAGTCACAGACTTGACATATCGTTTTACTAAATCTACTTGTCTTTCTTCTTGTCAAAATTGCTGTGCAGTCCACAGAAGATAAACTGGACCATTTGAAGTGACAGTATGTTTACAAGGTTGTGCAATCCTCCCCTTTCTCTAACTCCAAAGCATTTTCTCACCCACAGCCAGCTGTCTTTCTTGAGCTTGATGTTTTCTAGCAGATGATGGGAGACCCTCTAAAGGGGCAGTACTTAGGACATTTCCCAGGGAAGACTCTATTTCACTAGATGTTCCTCTAGGACCAAGCTCCACTTGCTTCCCAGGGAGGCTGGTTCTCTAAGACCATTCCCTCTTTTCTTCCAGGTGACAAAGTTGAGAAGTACAGCCCACTCTGTTCTTATTCCCTTTGAATCGCACTGTGGCTCTAGGACTCCAGGGTAGGCTCTGATGAGTTTTGCTGGCCCTTGGCAAGAAGCAGAAAGAATGAAAGGAAACAGAATGACCTTCTCCCCTCTTTTGCTCCAGCCCACATCCCGGTCTTGAGTCTTAAGACTCCAAGGAAAGGCCATCCCAGAGCACACTGGGCAGAAGATGCATCAATAGAGCTTCTACTGCGTCAGTCTAGTGTGCCATTAACCTAGACCATCTCCACTGTTCTGCACCTGGAGGCCTTTTCTAGCCTTCCCTGCTGTGCAGGAAAGAATCTAGAGTCCTCTTTCTTTGGGGCTTCCAAAATGAGACCAGATCCCAAGCAGGACCTACATAGATCATAGAAGATATTCCCCAAGCTGTACCGCTTGCTCATGGAAACATCATGGAAGGCCACTAAAGGGACCCTGGGGCCAAGATGGCTCAGCAGTTTTCAAATATGATGAGATTTATTTGAAAGCTGTATATGGATTTTCTGTTGATCATCTTCCCTAAATACTCTTTGTTGCCCATAAATAAAATGCACTTTTGTAACCAAATCCTAAATAAATGTCCTCTACTCCTTTGTCCATCATGCCATGGGTCATTTCCCTTGTATCATGCTGGGTAGCAGTTGACAGGTGGCACCTGGCACACTGACCCCATGCCACCTGAAACTACTGACCTGGCTATTAGGACAACCCCAGATCAACAACACATTCTGGTGATCTTTGTCCAAGTCTTTAAACACTGTTTCCCAGATGTCTCTCGTGTCATCCTAACTACCCAGCTCTAGGGTGTGACAGTCACCTCCCTAAAATGCCTGCCTACCCTGTCCCTTCCAGCATCTCTATTTGTTAAGGCTAGGTGCTCAGAGGCCACTCCTGTCTACCTTCTTCATTCCCTTCCCTAGTAGTCTCTATCTCTGGTACCCTGATGGAGTTCACGTGCCTCTCTTATGACACAGCCTCTTCCCTTGGAGTCCTTTGAAGGGGAGATGGAATGTGGTTTTGCTTTGCATCCTGCCTCCTTAAGGAGTGCTTGCCATAGGTCATAAGAAGGCAGGGAGGCAGAGAAGGTAGAATTGTCAGTCAGATACATGCATGTGTATGTATATGTGTGTCCTATATAATTCTATTGCTCTTTTAAAGCACTATGTACTTGACTTTCTTGGAGAATAATGAATCAATGTATGACTTTTGTTTTATGAAGCATACTGGAAACATAGTCAATGGATTTGAAAATATGAACCTAAATCTTGATAATATCGTCCTGCTGGATGCAGCAGGAAGAAAAAACCTTCAGGACTTTGCGGCTTGTGGGATAGATGGAATAGATTATGACACCTATTTAACTCAGGTATGGCCCATGTGTGCATGTGGGATCTTTGAGGGGAAACTAGAGCATTGAATATGTGTATTTCTTTTATAAGAAGAGATTCACATAATATAAAATTTATCACTTTAAAGAGAGCAATTTAATGGCACTTAGTATATTCACAGTGTTCCACAAGTACCACCTCTATCTGGTTCCAAAACATTTTCATCAGCCCAAAGAAAACACTCGACCCATTAACAGTTGGTCTCCATTCTCCCAAACTCCTGGCAGCCATCAGTCTGTGTTCTAGTTCTATGGACTTACCTCTTTTGGATATTCCATGTACATGGAATCTTACTCTATGTGGCCTTTTGTGTCTGGCTTCTTCCACTGAGCTTGTTTTTGAGGTTCATCCATGATATAGCATGTATCAGTATGTTTATTCCTTTTTATGGTTGAATAAAAGTGAAATGTGTAAATGAAAATGCAGATTTTGTTGACTATGCAAGAGTTTCTAGTCTTACTTTATTACTTTATGGTTATAGATCCATGTTTAATCTGTTGCCTGCTAGATGTAGTTTAGGTTTAAAATTCCCCTATCCATAACATGATTTCTTTGTTTTGTTTTTTTTTTGCCACTTTCTTAGGCCGCCAAATCCCCAACAAAAGTGAACCTTTTATCATTTTCAAATGAACTAGAAGCAAAAGCAAACCATATGGTGAGTTCAAATAATCCAGTCAAAAGCCATAGAGGTGTAGCTATCAAATATCAATCCCATTGTTAGGGAAACTATTGAAGAGGTCCCTTTGACCACAAGTGTCCCTGTTTTAACAACATCTCTCTCAAGTGTGTTGCAAGTTCCCATCATTTAAAGAACTGGAGTTAGATGGAATCTCAGCATGGTTTTGGCTTGCATTACCCTGATTGCTAGTGATGGGGAACATGCTCTCATATATTCATTGGCCATTTGTATTTCTTTTTTTGAGAAGTGCGTATCGAGTTCATTTATTGATTGGATTTATTTGGTTTTTCAGTGTTAAGTTTTTTGAGTTCTTTATGTATTCTAGATAGTAGTCCTCTGTCTGTGTGAGATCAGCCTGACTCAGAAAATCAAGGGCCACATGTTTTCTCTCATATGTGGAATCTAGAAAGAAAATGGGGGGAAAAAAGGGGGGACCTCATGTAAATGAGGAGAGACCAGTAGAGTAGTAGAAGGGGCTGGGGAGGGAAGAGGGGAGGGGAGAAAGACAGATCAAATTACTGTATGTTCATGTATGAATGTATGGCTGTCAATCTCACTAGCAAGTACAGGGAGGTACGGGAGGGGCAGAGTGTGGAGCGAAACACAACAAGAGATGTAGAGTCATACATGAATGTAATGCTTTGAATCTCACTACAATGTATAATTACAATGCACCAAGAAAATTAAAAATTAAAAAAAGTTCCCATCAGCCGCCATTGTCAGGTGGCTGAAACATCTATGAGCACACAGATGTCCCTGGGGCCCCTGCTGGTTTAATTCTGGATCTTCTTTCACCCCACTCAGTCAACCCCTCTCACTCCAAACACACACACACACACACACACACACACACACACGTCGTTTTTCTTGCAATGTAAGGAGTAGTAACTGAGGACATGGGAGAAAAGTCCCATGTGGCGCTTTGCTGCATGACCAGGAGTAAGTGGATAAGGGCGGGCAGGGGCACTCTGGGGCCCACAAGCTTCCCCTACATCCGCTCCTCTGCTGCTTCGTACCTACCTGGCCTAACTGTTTCCTTCCAGGAAGCCGCCGACCATGGTGACAAGGAGCCTGGGCTCTGGAGGCAGACCCAGGTTTAAGTCCTGACTCAGCTTCTTTGTAATGGTAGAAGTTTGAGCAAGATATGTCACCCCTCTGTGCCTTAGTTTCTTCATCTGTAAATGGGGGCAATAGTACCTACCTTATAGGATTATTATAGTTAATACACTAAACACTGTTTAATATATTAAACGCTATTGTTATACTTGCTATACTAACACTAGTGTGGGCTAAATAAAAAGTTCTTGGTTGAACCTTGAGTTTCTCATCTGTAAAACAGGGAAACTGATAGTGGCTACATTATGGTGATGCAGAGGGAGAGAGAGCACGCCCCACCTCTGGTGCCCGCAAAGGGCTCAGGAGCGTCAAGTGTTGCTGAGAGTCCCTGGTTCTATGATTTGAAGCTGGGTGTCTTGGTGCTGCTCCTCCGGCCAGCCACCATTGTCCCAGGGGAGTCACATGCTTATGTATGGCTGCTGGGTCCCCTGTGCTTAGAGAGTGTGTTTCAGGGTCTGGAAAGATACTGTCCATCTTCATTTCTTTTCCTCTCTTTCTAGCCCTCAGGAAACTTGAAACAGTCCATGAAAACAGAGGCACAAACTATCAGAACAATTTACCAGCAACAAGTCCTTCCCATGGAACAATCACTGGTAACAGTCAGCAACTGTGATATTTCAGGGAGACTAGAGCACAAGCCACCGTACCTCCTTGACTTTCGTGTAGTTTGGGGACACGTCCTCAGCTCACGGAGGTCCCCTCTGATGGGCCCCAGCCTGGGAAATTGAGCTGGGCATTAAGGAACACAAAACTTAAACTGCACCACCCCTGCTCTTATGTCCTCTCCTTCTCCCACCCAAGAGAGTGTGAGCGGTCCCTCTGCCCTGTCTCTTGCACCTCACCTCGCTGTAGTTTCCGCTGCAGTTCCCAGCCCCTCCCCCAAGCCGTGCGCTTAGCACAGTGCTGACCATTTTGCTCCGCGCTCATTCTCATGTATTCTCCAATTCTTTTTCTCCAAACCCTGCCTAGAAATATGTGAAGGTGAGGGTAAGTGCTTTTCTCTCTGCTCCCACCCACTCAGCTCCGTGGCCTGTCTCCCTGGCCATGGCCCGGCTTCTCTCTCCCATCCTCCCCTTCCGGGATGTCTGGCTTCTTTCCTTCAGGCCATAATGGCAGTTTGTAGTGTAGCAGAGAAAGGACAAGGACTTTGGAATCAGTCAGACCTGGTTTCAAAGCCTGCTTCTGCCTCTACGAAGCATCGTAGTTTCTTGGTTTCCTAATCTTAAAATAAAAATTTTAAAACTATAAAGAAAAATGGTGGGATGGATTCCTGAGTTGCTATTAACTGGTTCATAGAGATGACAGACCTTTGACCCCAGATGAACTCAGAAATGGGGGGATTATTATTATTATCATCATTATTTTTATTATTATGTTTGCGTGGAGGTCATGTTTGTGGCTGTCAAGGGGAGAACTGTGTGGAAACTGGGTAACTAGGTCAGTTGTGCAGGTTTGGAGAATCATGTTAAGTCCACCTTTCCAACACTGGAACCTTCCAGGTCTAGTTTCTCTCTCTCTTCTTTCCTCTGACTTCCTAATTCATTAGAATATTCACAAAGTCCTCCCAGTGAATTTACTTAATTTGTGTGCTGTACTCCTCACAGCACTCTGCTGACCTTGTTAACACCTTGCACAGTTTTTTTTGTTTTGTTTTTAACATTTTAAGCTGGTTTTTCACTTTCCTTAAATGCTTTTTGTCAAGTAGATGGGAATCCTTGGCCCTTTTAGAGCAAGGGCCACCTGTGTGAAAAAAAGACCGGTAGTTTTGTGTGTATGATCTGTAGTCTGAACCCAGGGGTTGGCAAACTGTGGCCCTCATAAACTATGGCCTGGTCCCAAATGCAGCCTGCTCCCAGGTTTTGCAAATAAAGTTTTATTGAAACACAGCCATACCTACTTATTTACAAACTGTTTGGGGCTGTTCTTAGCTATCAGAGCAAAAGCGGAGTCGTTGGGCCAGGCTATTGCCCCCACAAGCCTAAAGTATTTACTCTCTGGCTCTTAGCAGATAAAATTTGTCACCCCCAACCTAAACCATTCCAGTACACCACACTGTGGGGAGGGCTCTGTTTTAAATATGTCTTCCATTATGATCAAACCCACCTCACAGGGGTTTCTTGGACACTGTGCTCCTGAGGTGCTGCTCTTAGAAACGTTCACCGGTGTATCCTTACATTGGTTTCTTACACTGGTGGTATGTTAGCTACACACTGTCACTTGTGTCCGTTGTTCTTTCTAGAATGAAACCTTAAGTGTAAAGTCAGATTCAGATTCAGTGACTGTCTTGGGGAAGGCGGGGGGCATAGGCATATGATCTTGCTGCTTTGCATAATTTGAAAATATCTATTTACTCACCAGAACACTTTACAAAAAAGTGTCAAGATACTTCGAAGCAAGAGCAATGGATTGATGGTAAGGATTCATTTTTCTCTTCTCTCATAGGTTTTGATATCAAATGTCATACATAGAACTGCAGAAGTGTTGATTTATGTAGGTACTTTAAGTTAAAAATAAGTCTGAATTATCCACCCATTTTAAATGCCAAACTGGGTTTTCTTACCGCTTCCTTTCTACAAATGCTTCTATAAATGCTGACATCCTTTTAGTAGCTCGTTAGGTAGACATATAGGTGAAGTCTGTGTTTCCTCTGTAGGATGCAAGCTGAGAAGGTAACAGTCACTTTTACAGAGATAACACCTAACAAGTGCTGAATTTCAGTACCTTCTCACCATAACCACCCATCTCACTGCGAGCTGACCACAGGCTTCTCTACACATCTTCCCATGTATAGACCGGCCTGCAGGGCAGCTCCTGTTAGGGCCACCTCATATCCTCATAGTGAAGGACATGCGTTCAGGGGATGGATGGAAACACGGGTTTTCTTTTAAGACACTGCTCAGAACCAGCACACTGCCACTTTGCCTGTGTTCCACTGGCCAAAGCAAGTCACATGGCCACACCCAAGGTCCTCACTGTCAGGCAGGGAAGGACAGTTGTCCCCTCAGTATGGAGGAGGGATTGGTTCCAAGAACCTCCATGGATACTGAAATCCACGAGCGCTCAAGACACGTATATACAAGTCCCTTTTGTATATAACCTATGCACATCCTCCCATATACTTAAAATCATCTCCAGGTTACTTATAATACCTACTACAATGCAAATGATATGTAAATGGTTGTCATATTGTACTGTTGAGGAATTAATGGCAATAAAAAATTTGTGTACCTGTTTGGTACACTTTTTTCTTTTTTGCCAAGAAAAAGTTATCCATGGATTCCAAGGCTGATTGTATGGGAAGCCTTACCAAAGAGGATATCCATCATCTAGAATCATTCACACACTGTATTGTAAGGGCACTGTGGCCTCAAACATTCCTACAACAGAAAATGGGCTCTATTGCTAGGTTATATTTATCTTGTACCCAAAATGTCAATACGCAACTCAGAAAATATATCTTTATTGAATGGAATAGGCTGTCCACAACAGGTTGTTTTTTGTTTTGTTTTGTTTTTTTTGTTTTTTGGTCCTGGAGATTGAACTTTAGGGGCATTCTACCTCCAACCTACACCCTCAGCCCATTTTTATTTTTTTATTTTGAATCAGGGTCTCTCTAAGTTACTGAGGCTGACCTCAAACCTGCAATCCTCCTGCCTCAGCCACCCAAGTACTGGGATTACAGGCATGCACCACCATACCCGGCCTCACAACAGGTTTTGGTTATAAGCCCCAAACCTTTATTAAAATACTAAATGTTCCTTGTTCACTTTTCTCAGTGAGACCAATAGCATGACTCAGTTTCCCTGACACTGGTTAGGTTTACTCTGCTCTGGGGCCATCCCTGCACCTCTAATCATGGACTCCATTTCATACGTGTGTGTCCCATGCCCAGGGACCTTGGAGACACTCTGGAAACTGCAGGTCCTTTCCTACCTCTCCACACCTTGACCTTTAACATGGTGTGCAGTTGTGTGTGGCCTTCATGAGGGACCCAGCCAAAGGAGCGATGGGGGCAGAACCCAGATGTGACCTGCTCACTGGGATGTTCTGCAAGGACTCTGGGCAGAGGAGCCCTTTTTCTGATTGGTACCACGCTGCCGTATGGGTTGGCAGTAGCCTTGTCTTTCTTTGTGTGACAGGGCAGAGAGTGAGCTTTGGAGTTAGGAAAGAAAAAAATGCAAATCCTAGCACCCTGGTATGTTCTCAGCTGCAAGAAGGGAGTCCCATAAAGGATGCGGCCAGAAGTGCTTGCTCTGGGCTCTTCCTTCCCCTGACCGCAGAGGGCTGGGCCAGGTCAGGACAGTTGACCATCCATACCCACGGGATCAGAATCTTCAGGTTCAACCAACTGCAGAATTGAAATTGTTCGCCTCCATACTAAACATGGACAGACTCTTTTTCTTGTCATTGTTCCCTAAACAATGCAGTAATAACAATGATTTACATCGCATTTACATTTCATTAAGTATTATAAATAATCTAGAGACGATTGAAAGTATATGGAAGAGTGTGATATGTGTATGTTATATGCAAACATCATGCCATCTTATATAAGGGGCATGAGCATCTGTGGACTTGTTATCCCGGGGGGTTCTGGACTCAGTCTTTCTAGGGACAACTGTACTTGAATTGATTTGCAGATTGTCTAATTAAGTACCTTTATCACTTGATCCCCTTCTGATGGTTTCTGTGTTTTCCAGGAGAAAGTGACCAAGATCCTGTTCACTTTGGACTCTGTTCAGAACTTCATGATACACAATACTTCCTCTATTATTATGGATGTGAGTTTCTTTTGAAAAGAAGCCTATCAATAAGTGGGCATGTGAATCTTCCATAACTAAATATCTATAGTGTTTAAGTATGTGCTAATCATCCTAATGGTTTTACTAATCTTTGATTTTTCCCCCTAGGAATCTAAGAAGTATGGAAGAACAATAAGTGGATACTTTGAACAATATCTACAGTGGGTCAAGTTCACCGTAAGTGGTCAATCTTTTATGCACATAAAATGGACCACATCTTAGGAAAGTGATTTTTTAATATATATTTTTAATTTTATTAGTGCATTGCAGTCATACATCTTGAAGTATTTCAGGGTGGTTGACGTATGCATGCACTCATCGGTCAATTAGCCCTCCCCAATTCCCACCTCCCCTGCCTCCTCCCTCCCTCCTTCCCGTTTTCAGCATAGTAGTTGACTTTGATGTCTTTGTGTATGTCCATCCTGTGTATCCATTTGTTTCCCTCTCTTTCCCTCCAGTCTCCCCCAGTTAGTTCTCCTTCTTCGCTCATCTGAGGTTTTCTCTCTTTGTCTGGAGTCCCTCCTGTGTGGGGTTGTGGCTCATCCTCCTGTGACCTCAGTACTGGGGTACTCCAGGGCGGGGCTGGGGGCTCACCTGCCCCACGTTCCCAGCGCCAGGGGGTCTCTGGGGGTGGGGCCGAGGGTTCACCTGCCCCGCGTCCCCAGCTCCGGGTTGAGGGGTTCTCCGGGGGTGGGGTGGAGGACTCACCCGCCCCCGGTCCCCAGGAGAGTGATTTTTGAGGGTAGGAGCTGAAGGAAATAAAATTAAATTCCTGGTACTTTGGATGAAGGTAAGTGGAAGGACTCTGAAGTATGGTGACCAAGACCTCCAGCGCAGCCCCCACCAGGCGGGAGTCCATGCCTCTTCTCAGGTCCCCTCTGGTCCCTTTGTGCACCTTTGTCATAGGAGGTCTTCCATTTTCTTTGTCACGTGACAGAGGGGTCAGATTAAAATTTTGGACTAGGACCGTGTTCTGGACATGTGTTTTTTCATTTCTCTCAGTAGTCCTATGGGATGGATCTTAATGTTCCTAATAACATATGAGGAAACTGGACACCGAGGTGCAGGGAGAATAAGGGTCTTGCTTTGAAGTCTCTAAGTAACTTTATACACCGTAGAACTCTCCCATATAACTCAAGTGTCAGCTCTGAGACCTCTTGGACATAAACCAGGCCCAAAGTAAATGATATGTCTAATTATGGCAGAGTTTTGTCTGTATGGCTCAATTAAAGTTTGCCTGTATTTCTTACCCCATAGATCACTGAGAAAATGGTGCCCTGCAAACCCGTGGCCACTATCCTGGATTCTGCTGTTGACATCGTTCTGTGTGGCTACATTATCGACCCTCTGGTAAGCATGCCATTTTTCAAGAGGAGACACAATAAATCTATTATCTTTGGGGCTTTTCCCCCCAGATTGTAATATTCACTATAACATTTAGCTTTCTGCCTGAGTTTGTTATGGTTTTTCCAAACCCTAAAATCTAAAATTTAGACCAATGGGTGATGATGCCGAATAGACTAGAAAAGTCAAAGTCCTAGCTGTATATCCTCCTTCCTTACTAAAATTACATTTACAGACGCCAGGAGATGTGTGTGAAGAAAACTCCTCTTGTCTGGGATAATCAAAAGGAGCAGTCATTGGGGTCCCGATTGCTAATATTCGAAAGATTCTTAGTATAACTTTCTGTACAACTGCAAAGCTACACCAAACTGGGACAGCAACTTTCAGCTAACTGGGTTCATTCCTCAGCTTCATTCACCCCTCTATATGTGGACACTCTATCTCTCCCTCTGAGCCAATCCTCTCACTTCTTCTGCTGCAGGGCCTCGGGGGCTTCCCTTGCTTCCATGATAAAGGTCAGCATCCTTCATAGGAGAAGGGCAGGATCCCTGCCCACCAGGCCTCATTTTGTGCATTTGCCCATCTTTCTTCCTGTGCTCCAGACACACTCATTCCATTTCACTTCTTCAAATCTCCTACTGTGGGGCCTTTGCACATGCCCTGCCTCTGATCTAGAGACTGATATGCTCATGGCCTCTCTCTTCCCCTCCCCACCACCCACTCAGCTAACTCCTCCAGGTCTTGTAATATAATGATTGAGAACATGGACTCTGAATTCAAATTCCACTACTACACTTTCTGAACTCTGACTTTGAAAAACTATTGACATTTTCCTAGTTTTGTCACTTAATGGGGCTGTTTTGATGGCTCTATGAGATTACATGTACAGCCCTTATCACTATTCCTGGTACATCAACACACTCAATAAGTGCTCATTATTATTGGTTGTTTGGTTGGTAAGTCAGGGACGTGGACCATGCCAAACTGAGGTCAAATGTTCCTCCTGAAGGAAGAGCCATGACCTAGCTGCGGCGGGCTGCTGTCTTAGGAGAATGAGGAATCAAGGTTACAAAATGCAACTTCAGATTTTTCAAGCAAAAACTTAAACCCAGGTTTGCATGTGAGAGCCGACTTACACATGTTGGCCACTGCTTTAAAAGAATACCAGTGATTTTTTGACAAAATGTGGTTGAACTTAGCCTGTGGTCAACCTTTGGGATGGGCTAAATTAAAGGTGGAGCATTCGTTGAGACCCTAGTATGTACTGAGCATTGTACTATGCGTTGCTTCTGTCTTCCTGACACCATAATGTTATGGGATGAGGGTGCTGTGGTCTCAACTGCTCAGATGCAGAACAAAGCCCAAACCGGTCATTCTTAACATCACAACTTTGACCTTTGAACATAGGACCATACTCTTTGCTAGATAGGGTACCAAAGGAAGGCCATGAAAGGCGCGGCTAGAAATTTGGAGTGCTCTAGATCAAAGCCTGGCTTTGCCCCTGGCTGCTTCTATCCCTCTTTTGCAGTCAGTGTACTAATAGAAGCTTTTCCACGTTTTCAGAAAGATTAACTACCTTATACTATGCAGTGCTTCATATAATGGCCAGCTCATGTTAGGTCACAAATAGTTTTAAAGGACAAAATGAAAACTGGTTTAAAATTTTTCTAAAGAAAAAATATTTTTCCCCAAAAACTGTTATTTTCCATTTTTCATCTTCAAGCATTTATTTAATTCTCCTTATTTTTCCCCTTCCAGAATTTGTTTTGGTTCGGCACAGGAAAAGCGACTTTGTTTTTACTCCCGGCCCTAATTATTGCTGTAAAGTTGGCCAAGTACTACCGTCGAATGGATTCGGAGGATGTGTATGACGAGTAAGTACTGGAGTCTCCTGGAGGCCGGGGCTTACTTTCTGTGCAGTGCTGTCTTCAGAGAGCTGCTGAAGAGGAGCTCAGAAGAGACTAAACCTGACTGGTTTTTATAAGCACTGGGTTTTGTTTGCCGATTTTCCTATGCTTGCTCTATTTTTTTTTCCCTCCTAATGAATCTTTGCTTCTTTAACCATCGCTCTTGCTTCTCATTTACAGTTCCTCCCTCTCGGGGACGTGGCACGTCACTTTATGATAACTGTTGTTACTACTTTTCCTCTTGGTTCTGTCGTCTGCCCTTTGCTCTGTGCCTGCTGAATCTGTATGTTTCATTTTTCCTTCACTCATCCTCTCCACGTCTTTCTCTGGAATTTGCACTGTCAACATCTGTATGGAGGACAGGAGTGGGGGATGGAGCTCTTGAGCTTCAATAGGGACAAGAACATATGTAATTCTATCTCCCCTTTTTGTATTTTATAGTGTTGAAACAGTACCCATGAAAAAGTAAGCCTTTTTTTTAAAACTATATTTATAGGTGGGATGGGGGAGGTTTTTATTAGTATATGATGGGTTTTAAAAAATTAACAGCTTATAATTGCATAAAACAGTAGATATGTTCAAGTCAAAATCGATTATGACGCCTCTTAAAGAGCGCTGGCACATAGAAGGGGCTCAAGAAATGCTTGTTGAGTGGATGAACATTTTGCATTTAAATTTCTTAATCTAAAAGGAGTTTTTGGTTTTTAAAGGGAGCAAAATATATCCTTTTGACTTCTTTGCAGATTTTAACAAATTGCCGCATGCTTTTCATGACCATTACATTGTCTGTGTAATCCCTATGTCAGCACTTCATCTTAGAGATAATATGGTGTTTTTGGTGTATTTATTTTTGTTACAGTATGGAAAATGGTAATTATGGTTATCATAAAGATCATTTATACGGTGTTCACAATCCTGTTATGACAAGGTAAAGCAAAGTCTAAAAGTGCATGCCTGTCCTGTGGAAGACGTTCTTGTCCCCTGTAGACCTGACACTGAGTTTCCCGCATGCCATTAATGCCCTTCTCTTCTCTGTGTGTGACTCTCTGTCAGTAGCTAGCTCCGGTCTTGTCCTACATAGCATTGTGTGATGCCATAAGTTTAAAATGTCAATGGATTTCTTAGCGGTAAAATTGTGCAGCAAGGGAAACTTGGTGTCATCATCAAATGCTAAGTATGACTCTAGAACATTAAGGTTTCCATGCATGCACCGTTCATTCTGCATTTTTCTGCACCAAATAACCTAGGTAATTGTGGTTTTCGAGACTTACCCTTCTTTCCTTCCTGTCATTTTTCCTCCCTCCCTCGCCCCCTCCCTCCATCCTTCCCTCCCTTCCTTTTCTTCCAATAAATTAAGTATAATCAACTAGGGAAAGAACTCCAACCTTTCCTCCAAAATCTTTATAAATTTACATTTTCTAGCATCAAGGAGCTTCCTGTGGCTCTGGATATGTATGAGGTATCTCTGAGCATCACCTGCCAGGTGTTCTCTTCTGAGATTCCACTAAAACTTCCAACATACATGTCAGCCAGGGACCTGTCTACTGAGAAGAGGTGGGGCCAGGACGAGCAAGGGCCAGCAGGACAGCAGTGAGCCATCCTCTTCAGTGGGCGTGGTCCTTTCCCATGTCCACACAGCTGGCCCCACTCCAACGTCCTTTAGGCCCCCCAGGGATATCTCAGGGGCAAAGAAGTGAGTCCAACATCAGTGTGTAGGGGTACCCACCTTGTCTTAGAAGCCCTACACACCACACGGGACATATCCAGTTAAAAGGTGACCATGTTCAGGGCAGCCCCCAGCTTTGGGTCTCCGCTAGGTGTTTGTACATAGGGCATCCCGATCCAGGGAAGGCAACCTTATCTTAGTAAGGTTGCCTAGTAACAGCTGATGCTCCACCTCTGTCAGGTTTCAAGAGGAACAGAACCTGAACGTTATTAAAACTCGCACTTTCTGAAAGGTAAATGGTGTACACAACTTACAAACGTTGAACATTACAAAAACTTCTGAAAAAATGAAAATATTTGCCATTTAGGGGGAAGGAAATTGTCTTAGTGTGTTCAGGCTGCTACAACCAGACACTGTAAACTAGACGGCTTATAAGTGACAGAAGTTTCTTATGGTTCCAGTGTCTGGGGAGGGCAACGTCAAGTGCCGTCAGGTTCAGTGTCTGACCAGGGCCTCCCTCCTCCTCCATAGCACCGACCCAGCACGTCCTCACATGGCGGAAACAGTGAGCTAGCTCTCTGGGGGTTCCTGATCCAATCACTCCCCTACTCCACCCCCAAAGGCCTCCGCCTCTTTATACCATCATCTTGGTGACCCGGATGTCAACTTAAGAATTTTAGGAGACATAAACATTCAGACCATAGCAGAAGTGGTGACAAGAACAGAGACAATGGGGCTCTAAAATTGCAAATTGACTTGATCTCATTTGCTTTTCCAATACGCTGGACTTGGTGGCTAGAGCGCTGTCTTGTGAGAGATTGGAAGATTGAGTCCAGATGATTATCAGTTAGTGAGGTCTGCTCCCGGGAGGGTAGACAGTGCTGTGGCCTGCAGCATTGACAGGCCTCCCTTGCTTGGAGGGTATCTTAGATTTATGGACTGAAATTTCCAAGGCTAAAGGAGAGCTCTTCTCAACTACCCAGGTTGTCCCAACATCAGTTCTGCTAGGATTTCCTGAATTTGTAGAACTGGTTTCTGGTGCTTGCCTCCTGGTTGTGAGGTCTCCAGATGTCCTCTCTGTGCCAGGAAGTGTCATGGAGTTGGCTTGAAGAATGCTAGCAAGAGAGGCAAGCCTGGGTGGAAGGGCGTTGCAGGCTAGGTCTTCTGGCCACAGTGCTAACATGGAGTTTGGGATGTAAGATGTCTGTGCAGCTCCACAGTAGTGAAAGGAAGACAAGAAGTCCAGGTGGGATTGCTGCCCTCATCAGGCAAAATGGAGCCTCTGCACCCCACCTCCCTTGGCCTTCAATACAGGGCTCACCACAAGTTCCCAGGACATCTCAGGACAAAGCTAGGGTTGGGAGCAAAGGGGTTAGTGCACAAAAAGTATTGGGCCCTTTAAGAAAACCCTTCTGTGGGTCCGGACCCTAATACTTACCAGATTAGGAGCAGTTTGACAACTATTGCTGCATGGGGGGTTTTCCCAGGAAAAATCTCCTAAATAGGACCCATGAAGTGAGCTGTTTCTGAGTGGCAAACTCGGTTTCATAAACTGCTTCATTTCCCCAATTCCTTTCATCTGTTATTTCTCCAATACATACACACGTTCCCAACCTCCAACTAGTCATCGCATGCTCTGTGGCTGGTCAGTTGCTTTTATCTGAAGGGAAAGGCTATTATAGATTTCCCCTAAACCTGGATCAGCCTGGATTTTCTTCCCAAAGATGCTGTGGCCTCCTACACAAAGTCCACATGGCAGGTAGAGGAGTTTTCCTCTGGGAAATTACTGAGTGGCTCATTTCTGAACCTGTTCCCGGCCTTTCATGAATTGCTGGCGATCGCACAACTCCTGTTCTTTCTCCCTCTAGAGACTTCTAGAGTAACTTACTCTGTCTGAGAGATTAGGAGAGAAAGTTGCTTTTTCCAGGCCACAAAGGTTCAAGGGCAGCCGAATGTGTTGGCCAGCAGCTGGGGCATGGGGCAGGATGGCTGCCCCGCGGACACCCACACTCCCTCTCAGCCATCCCCTTTTACTGGAGGACTCAGGACCTGAAGGTCGTGTCCGAGAGTCCACGGCCAGTTGGGAGCCAGCTTAGACCTGAACTGTTCTTTCTCCTGTTCTCCCAAAGACTTGGGGTGTGGCATAGAAAAGTCCCAGGACAGAGGAAGAGACCACAGAGGCGTTTGATAGTTTTCCCTTTCCTCCCTCTGAAGACCACCAGGTTGACAGGAAGAGGAACAAATGAGAAGCAAATGGTGCCTCACTGTCCAGTTTCTCTGGAAAGGAGATCGATCTAGTTTTTATAGGAAATTTACTGTCAGACCATGCTGTGAGAAATAAAATATCATGGGGCTCCAATAGTTATGTCTGTATCCCTGGGCCTACTTGTTACTTGAGCTATAGACGGTATTCTTTGTGCATGGTGGAGCACCAGCCGCACCCCTGCAGCGGGAAGAGGCGAGGAACCCCCTAAGGCTAAGGGCGCAACAGCCGCCCCACTCTGCGCATGCTCTGCCTGCAGGTGCTCTGCATGCGCATGCCTAGTAGAAAGTGCTAGAGCCTCTGCTGTGGGGTGAACCAGGCCTCTGGGGCTGAGCCTTTTTGTGTAAAGAAGAGGGAGAGAAGAAGCCCACGGAGCTCACTGGTCTCCTCCTTATACTGTTTTTTTTGGTTTTGGTTGTCAAGGCCAGGACTGGGGAGAAGTTTCATACAATGGTAGGACTACTGTTGATTGTTAATCCAAAAAACTGCTGTAAGGTCTGGTCTCTCATGCGTGGATTTATAGTAACAAGTCATGACAAGGAACTTCCATTTGCTTTTGTCTTCTGGTCCTAGAGGCCGACTTTCCAGAGCTGCGGGTGGCAGGGGCTTTCTGCTAGTCTGATGTATTTGACACGTCCTGTTAGTGTCCTGTACCGCTTTCAGCCTTAGATCATGAATACTCAGTTCCGCTTCTCGGTTTCCCTCTCCATATGCATGGTCCTTATACTCTTTTTAAAAGTAATACAAACAGAAATTAGAAGAAGCAGTTTTAAAACGAGAAACTGTCCTCCCGATGAACTCCTGAGGTGTGTGTGGTCTGTGATCACCTGCTACCCTTAGTCGTGTCCCCGCTTCTCAGCACAGGTGAGGAGCTCGCCCACAGCCTCACCTGGGAGTGTTATATTTCTGTATTTTTTTTCTGTCTTTTTAGACCACCACAATTTTGATAACGGGTGTTTGAAAATTGCTTGAGGTAAGTTGATGCTTTCATATGAAAGAATTTATAAGGCTTTAGTTTTTAGACCATGAAAGCATAGCTATTCCTGATCCACTGAGTGGAAAATTAAGGTCAATGCATAGGTTATACAATATGAATATACATATGTATACACACACATATATAATGCATATATGCAATGCATAGGTTATACAATATGAATATACATATATATACACACACATATATAATGCATATATGCAATGCATAGGTTATACAATATGAATATACATATATATACACACACATATATAATGCATATATGCAATGCATAGGTTATACAATATGAATATACATATGTATACACACACATATATAATGCATATATGCAATGCATAGGTTATACAATATGAATATACATATATATACACACACATATATAATGCATATATGCAATGCATAGGTTATACAATATGAATATACATATGTATACACACACATCTATAATGCATATGTGCAATGCATAGGTTATACAGTATGATTTTACATATATATGTAATTCAAAGACTCTATATGGCTGTATGATTGCATATATATATGTGTATATACACACATGAATACACACACAATGACTGCATGTAGTAAAAAAAATCTTATTTTTAAGATTATAGTAAAAACTAAGCTCCAGATATCTAGGCACTATCTTCAATATTATAGACTTAAAAGTTTTTCAGAAAGCCGGGCGTGGTGGCGCACGCTTGTAATCCCAGTACTTTAGGAGGTAGAGACCGGAGGATCCGAGTTCGCAGCCAGCCTCAGCTCTCTCTCTCTCTCCCCCTGTCTCTCTCTCTCTCTCTCTCTCTCTCTCTCTCTCTCTCCTTAGTGAGGCCCTCCGCAACTTCGTGAGACCTGGTTTCAAAATAAAGTATAAAAAATAGGGCCGGGGGCGTAGCACGGAGGTAGAACGCCCCTGCGTTCAATCCCCGGTACTGCAAAAAAAAAAAAGTTTTTCAGATATTTTCATATTTGAAAACATTTTGCCACAAACATTTCTGCAGTCATTCTGTTTTAAAAAGCTATTTCAGAAACCAAAGTCATAATGAGAGAATGCAGATAAGGCTGGGCAGGACGACGGCGTCTTGAACAGGCGTAGCCTCTCTGTAGTTCTTGGGGTCGTGGTAGGAACCACTTTAGGATGATACATGTCTGGTTTCTTTAGTAATTCAAAGCCAGTTTCTAACATTTTGCTTGACCTTCTTTTCAGTATCAAGACATTCAGAGTGGAAAGGATCACAGACTTCCAGTAGTTTCTGGGCCTCCAAGAGCTTTCCAAATCCAGGAGGAACTCTGACGGCAAATTGTGACTCAGGCGGGCACTGAGGGAGTGCGTCAGTGGTCTCTGGGTAGTGCTTTGTTAGGAATGAACAGAGTCATACTCACAGTCCCGTGTCCATTGCTGCCCAAGGATGATTCCCCTCTCCCCTGTTTATTTTTGTTTTTGAACTTTTTTACCTGAATTTCTATTTAGACACTATAGCATATAGGGTATTTATTCCCATTGGACACACTATTATGTCAAACAGCTATTCAGATGTGATAGCTGGGTTTCTAACTTACTTCCGTATGTGGGTGTGCTAAACACATACCAGTTTACAGAAAAGATATATTTTGTGTATAGTAGATTGTATATATCTCTTACCACAGTCAGGGTGTTTTAAACAAATGAGTATTGTAGGATTTTCTTCTAAATCAGCTTACAATCAGGTCAATGTTGATTTATTGGTGCTGTTGAAAATAATCCATTTTCACTAAAAGTATGTGAAACCCACAGCATGTCCTTCCTCTCAGATTTTCTTCTAGTTTGTCAAGGATTTGCCATAGTGTTTGGGCATAGAATGCTAAAGTAATCACAGAGAAACCTGTTTCATTGCACTAGCAGATTCAAAATGGAGAGGTCTTAAGAGAAAGGAATGCTGCTCATCAGAAAGTGGAGTTTTTTTAACATATGCCAGTTGCAGTGTACACTTCAATGGAGTTTTCTGGTTTATAAGGATAAGCATTAATTAGAGTGTCATCTGATTGTTGGTGGGAATTCGAAAAGAAAATGCAAAAAGATCACCTGTCGTGATTCTCAGATTTAGTATCCAACATGAATGAAGCCTTTGAGCTTGACCCTTAAAAATACGCGAAAGCACAAGTCAATATCGGTTTGCTTTGGGTTATTCATGTTGCTTTTGTCATTTTCAAAAGTGATCAGCAGTGAAAAACTGGTCAAACCAAAGTTAGCACTGATGTAATGAAATTTAAGACGTAGGCTTTTTACCAGGTCTTTTCATGTGCAGATCACAGTCCTGATTCATTTCAATAAAAAGGAGTTTGGGAAACATTGTCTGTGTGTGGCTTCCTTGAATAGACCCAGAGACTGCAAGTTCTAGGTGATGAAGTTTGGGCTGGTGTTACATATTGTTTTAGTCAGCTTTTTCATCATCATAACCAAAATACCTGACATGAACAACAGAGAGAAGGAAGGGTTTATTTGGGTTCATGGTTTTGGAGGGACAGTCTAAAGTTGGTCGACTCCAAGTCAGACATAACGACAGCACAGCCTGTGGCAGAGGACAGCAGTTCTTCTCATGGCAACTGGAAAGCAGTGACAGGAAGCAGTCAGGGACAGATATAGTCTCCAAGGCCACACCCACAATGACCAACCTCCTCCAGTCACACTGCACCTGCCTAACTTACCACCCAATATATCCATGCAAACTATTAATACTTAGGTGGATTTATCTACTGGTGAGATTAGAACAATGATTGAATTATTGCCTCTGTGAATATTGTTTCATTGGGGACATACTTTCAACACATGAGCCTTTGGGGGACACTGAAACCCAAACCATAACATATATTTATTCCACCACTCCCCATCGCTTACATGTCCTAGTACAGAATTAATAGAAAATCAGTGTAGACATCCCACTTCTGTGTTTTTTTTTTTTTTTTTGCGGTACCAGGGATTGAGCCCAGGGGTGTTCTACCTCCGTGCTACACCCCTGGCCCTATTTTTTATACTTTATTTTGAAACCGGGTCTCACGAAGTTGCAGAGGGCCTCACTAAGTAGAGAAAGCGAGAGAGAGTGAGACAGGGAGAGAGAGAGAGAGCCGAGGCTGGCCGCGAACCCGGATCCTCCGGTCTCCGCCTCCCAAAGTACTGGGATTACAAGCGTGCGCCACCACGCCCGGCCCCCCACTTCCTTAAAGTCAGCGGCCTCAGTTTTTTAAATCAAAATTCATCATTTTTTAGGTAACAGTCCATGTCTCAATATACACACTCAAATGCTCCCACACACACAAACAGGCAAACTTTGCTGTATTTGATCTCCTAAATGTCTATGTGCATGCAAAAATGAAATTTTGCTAAACTGCACAAGAGGCTTGCAATTTGGACAAATTCAACCACATAGTGCATAATTCATTTTGAGGGAAACATCCCTGAATTTATTTTTTGAAAACTTAATTTTGCTATCCCACATTTTTAAAATGTCAGTTATTTAAGCCAACTTAATTTGATACTCCATAGCTTACCTCTTGCTACTTCCCTGTTTTTCAAGTATCTCCCACTACCAAACACAAGAGATGGGATCTGGTCTTTAAGGTCTCATCTTTTCCTCAACCTGACAGAACAGTCTCAGCAGGGCAACATTTTCTCTCCTTCTCCACTTTGCAGATGATTTCCTTGAAAGAATTCTCAGCATATTTCTAATCACCACTTTCTCACTCTGTGGGTTCTTCAGCCACTGGGATGTGGCTTCCATTCCCACAACTCCTTTGAAGATGGAGGACTTTGTTGACCACTGCTCTTACAAAGACCTACTCTTGAGGTTCCAAAAGGAGCCCTCTCCTGTGTCTTCCTGGCCTTGGCTATCCCTCATTATCCTGCCTATGCTTATCTTCTCCATCATTGAATTCAGTTGGCATTCCCAGCTTCTCTCTGGTCCACCATCACTTCCTCCCTGGGCGATTTCATCCAACCTCCTGGCTTCCCCTGCCTTCCCTGGTTCTCATGGCACTTAGCTGTAGTCACCATAGATCTCTAGCGACCCACCTACCCACTGCACATCTCCTGATGTGCCATAAGTCAAAGCTTGGCAGCCTTTCCCTGAAAAGGGCAGGCAGTCGATATCAGGCTTTCTGGACCACATGGTCTTTGTTGAGCTCTGTCATGGTGCAGAAGCGGCCAGTAAACAATCTGTGAGTGTTACAGAAACAGGCCACATGGCTCACAGTTCCCTGACCCCTTTAACTGCCACCCTTTCCTGCACACCATCTGATTCCTACCACCATTTTCCCATTCTTGGATTGTTCCACCTTCACCGTATCTCTTGAGCCAGTGTTGTCCAAATCTGCTTTCTCTCTCCCTTCCTCCTACCCTTGGCCACCAAGTCCTGCTCTCTGTCCCCACAGCAACTACCTTCTTATGGTTTTCATTAAGTCTCTTGGTTAGTATGGCATTCTCTCCCTTTTAGGCTTCCAGCCCCCTGATTTGGCTGGACTTAGGTCAGCCCGGGTGGGACTATGTTTCCCAGCCTCCCTTGCAGCTATGTTGGCTCAGTGTCTGGGCTTAGGTCATTGGCAAGTGAATGAAGGATCTACTCAGACAAAGCTGTTTATCTTGGACTTGTTCCACTGGAAATAGCCACAACCAGACAAACCTTGGAAGCCATAGGTTAAATTTTAAGAATTGCCTGGCATGGACTTGGGAGATCAGTTAATGAGGGGGAGCCTTTTGTTACAGCAGCTTGCCTACAACTAGTCACCCAGCAATTGCACCTGCTTGTCCACTGCCATCCCTCTGTACAGCGTTGCACCACTGCCAGTCCTTAACACTGTGGTCAGATTGTTTCTTACAATGCAGATCTGAGCATGCACTCCCCGATTAAAGATGGACAAGCAAATAAGAAAGGAAAGTTTTAATCAGGAAAACATTTCCAGGCAGTACATACAACCAGTGCAGAGACCCTCAGGTTTGCCTTGTTCTAAGAAGCAAGAGGGAGAAGAGCATGATTAGAGCTTTCTTTCAACAAGTTCATTACAAGGTAAAATCAAACTCACTAAGAAGCTGGAAAAGATCAGTCGTAGTCTCAGGACAGCTGGACATAGTCAGATAGGTGGTTCTCTGCCCAACACCACTGCGAGTGGTTCAAGTGAATGCCTGCCTCCTCTGCCCAGGAGGCACAGACTGGATTCGAGCACCACGCACTCCAGGGGCTCCCAGATGTGGAGCACACAAAGGTCAAGCCTCTGCCCTCAGAATCAGCACTAAGGGCTATGTGGGTGGGTGCTGGGTATGTGGACCCCCCCCCCAGCTCACCTTTGCGGACTCTCACCACTGCTCCTTGCCTTTAACATTGTTGTAGCCCTTAAAAGCACACTCCAGGAGTACACCCTCTTGCAGCCACTATTTGCCTGCCTCAGGAAACTGCCCTCTACTCCTCCTTAACCTGATGAGTTCTCCATCTTGCCCTGCATGTTTAGCATCACCTCTTGGGAGCTTGCCCTGCTCCCTACTGGGATAAGGCAATGTCCCTCCTTCCAAGAGGCCAGTGGCACCACTGAGCACATGGTGGCTGCCAGAGCCCCTCCTGGCTTTAGTTCCAGCCTCGCTGTCTTCTCAGGCCGCAGGAGATCTGGGTGGCAGAAGGTTGTGCAAGATGCCAATGACCCCATGTGGAAATGCCAAAATTCAAGCCCTTGTATCCAAGCTGGACAGCCAAGGCCTGACAGCCCTAGCCTCATCATGACAGTTAATTGCCAACCTCAAGCCCATCCCACAGAGCCCCTGAAAGAATCATGGAAAGACAGTTCTTGATACAGAATCAAGTTTCAATATCTTTCGCTCTTTTATTAGCATACTCATACTTAAAATCATTTTTCTCTGTGACATTAAAATCCATTGTTATTTCACTTGAACTTAAAACAGAATCCATGGTCTGAGTCAGATGTTGGGCCACAGTGTAAACATATGTTGGGCATATGTTGCTGGTCCTCATTCACCTGGTGCTGGGCCCCGTGTGCGGTGACACAGGATGTCCCTGAGGCAGGCCGGGTGACTCAGCTACCTGGGTGTGGTGCTCTCTGCATCCCTCCTGCACATGGCACATCCTACCATACGATTCTTTTTTCTTCTTTTCTTAACCTCAGAGTCTATTTTGCATTCGCTAGATCATTTCAAAGACGGGCTCACAAGACTCCAGCATAGTTTAAGTAAATGCATGGGCCCCCAACATGGGGACCCCAAGATACAGGAAGGATCCTCAAGACAGCCCCAGGCTCCAAGCCACAAGCCTCTGCAGAAATCTCTGCTACACCTTGGCATATCCCAGGTGCTGACAAAGAAGGCTGTCCCCACACAGGAGCCGGTTAAAGACCAAGCCCCCTATGCTGGGAAAAATGCAAGACCCCGGCCCCAAACCTGAGTGCAGTGGTTGGTGTGTAGCACGAGCCCAGCAGTGGTGGTGTCTTTGTTTTTTTGGAGGGAGGGGTAAGGGGGATCAAGCCCTGTGGCCAGGGCATTGCAATGCCAGGCAGGTGCTCTAGCACGGAGCTACACCCCAAGTCCTGTCACAGTTTCCGGTGCACTGCAGACCAGCTGCCTGTCCTCCTGCTTAGCTTGCTAGGGATGCCAGAGCAAAATAGCACAGACCAGGTGGCCTCAGCACAGACATTCATTTTTTTTTCTCACAGTTCTGGAGGCAGGGAGGCCACAGTCAAGGTGTGAGAATGTGGGTCTCTTCTGAGGCCTCTGTCCTTGGCTTGTAGGTGGCTACCTTGTCCCTGTGTTCTCACGCCCTCTTTCCTCTGTGTGTCTGTGTCCTAACCCCCTCTTCTCATAGAGACACCACTTATACAGGATCAAGTCCCACCCTAACAAGCCCATGTTAACCCCCAACCTTAATCACTTCCTTAAAGGCCCCATTATTATTACAGAATTAGAAACTTACTTTGTTAAAAACGCTGACTCTTCATTTGGGCCTGCAGATGCCCAATGGGTAACTACAAGCAGGATCAAGCTTAGATCTCTGCCTTCATTTTGTATCTGTCTTCAGATTCCTGCTCACCTCTGCATGCAGGCATGTTGATCGTTTAATGAGTGTTCATTTTTAAACTGGTAACACAAGATTCATCAGCACTAAATTTACCTAACCTATCTCATTCCCTTTAAGACTCAGGACACCAAGATAAGAATAACTGTTGTTTTTTTTTTTTTCAAGATTTTCAGAGACATTCTACTTCCAACTTTGATGACATTCTATTCCAGACCCCTGGTGTGGTGCCTAGAAGCCTCTAGTTATTGTTCTATACCTTCCAAGAAATAACAGACTCTTGCAGGAAGACCCCATGGTAAGGATACCCCCATAAGCAGGGCAGACATCTCATAGGAAGTGAGTTGCCCCCTTCCAGGACCACTACTCTGATTAGATACCATCCTGAGCAGCAAATGGAGAATTCTTTTTTTATGACTTCCCCGGAGCCCCCTCCCCCCAAACCAGAACTGAGATAATGACCAACCAGAAGATAGTTTGACCAAGACTGCATAATCACACATACCTCTTGCCCCCGCCCCAATTTTTCCTCTATTTAAAATTAAAATTCATGTCAAAACCCCGAAGACAATGCTGAGATTTTTTTAAATCTTACTTTGCCTTCCCAATAGGGCCATATTGATTAAGGTTCCTTTCCTGCTTTTCACCATTATCTTTTCTGTTTGGATTTTGGGGCAGGCGGCTGGACCTGATTTGTTAGAACGTCTAGAGTCAGGACTCTGGTGACACCATCTTGAAATAGAGTCCACCTCTCAGGCACTGAGGGTTAGGGCTTCAACACATGGTTTTGGGGGGATACACCTCAGCCCACAATAGCTAACAAATAAATTTTCACCCTCTCCCCCATCCCATTCTTTGAGAACTACCTTTTCCTTGACAGAAAATAATCTCCTATGTTGTGACACTTTCAATCTGACGTTCTTATCCTGGATGTAGGGAGCTTCTAATTAGATCCAGACTTTTAGTCTGTAGTACCCCCAAAGACTGGGGGAAAGAGCCTTCCAGGCATTTAATGAACTTATTAATACCATAGGGAACACCTGCTGAGTTTGAAATCAAGGTTCTTTATTGACTGTCTTGGGCTGATAGGCCCAAGAATGACATGCATGCATGTCCATGTTTTATCTTTAGAAGTTCTGCTCTGTTGAGCTGAGTGTCCTATGAAAGTTCAAATATTTAGCACATTCATTAATTTCCAGTTTAGCCTTCTGAACAAGACATGAATGCATCACATTTCATTGCATGGACTTATATAAAGGAAGTTCAGTAAATAGCACCTATGATGTGAAAAATAAAGCAATGATTTCACACTTGACTCCACTCTTAGCAATATAGTTCAATACTGCACGTATCAATTAGTATTATTTTCTTAGGGCTGCCATAAAGAGTTACACAAACTACATGACTTAAAACAACAGAAATGTGTTTTTTCACAATTACAGATGAAAGAAATCTAAAATCAAGGTGTCACAAAGGTTAGTTTCCCCTGAAGGTGTGAGAAGAATCTGTTCCGTGCCTCTCTTCTAGTTTCTTAACATTGTTGGCAATTTGTGATATTTCTTGAATTGTAGATGTATCATTCTGATCTCTGCCCAGTCCTCACTTTTTCCTCCCTCTCCTCCTCCCCCCCCCCCTTCTTTTCTCTCTCTCTCTCCTCTCTTTTTTTCTGTAGTACTGGGGATTGAACTCAAGGGTATTCTACTTCTGAGCTACACTCTGAGCCCTTTATAAATTTTGTTTTGTTTTGAAATAGGGTCTTGCTAGGTTGCTGAAAGTCTCACTACATCACCAAGGCTGTCCTCCAACCCGTGATCTTCCTATCTCTGCCTCCCAAGTACTGGGATTACAGGTGTGCACAACCATGCCTGGCCAAACTTCCCTTTTATAAGGATATCAGTTACTAGATCAAAGTCCATACTAATCAAGAATGACCTTGCCCTTGTAGATTATTGAAATTAGACTCCTATCTTTCACCCCCTACAAAGATCAACTAGATCTTGAGTAAAGACTTAGAGATTAGACCAGAAACTATGCAATTACTAGAAGCAACCACACGACCAACTCTCCAGCATACAGGCACTGGTAGAGGCTTTCATAATAAAACTTCCAACACTCAGAAAATAAAACAAAGACTCAATAAATAGGATGGCATCAAATTTAAAAACTTCTGTGCAGCAAAGGTAACCACCAACAGCCTAAAGAGAGCCTACACAATGGGAGAAGATTTTTGCCAGCTACTCCTCTGATAAAAGACTAATATCTAGAATATATAAAGAACTCAAAAAACAGAGCAATAAAAATCAAATAATCCAATCAAAACCTGGCAACAGAACTGAATAAACACTTCTCAAAAGAAGAAATACAATTGGCCAATAAATATATGAAAAATGCTCAACATCACTAGCAATAATGGAAATATAAATCAAAACTATACTGATATTCCATCTAACTCCAGTTAGAATGACAATCATCAAGAACACAAACAATAACAAATACTGGCGAGGATGTGGGGAAATAGAAACTCTCATATACTGTTGGTGGAATTGTAAGTTAGTACAACCACTGTGAAAATCAGTATGGAGGGCCCTCAAAAGACTAGGAATGGAACCACCATATGACTGGGCTATACCACTCCTCAGTATTTTTACAAAAGAACTAAAGTCAGAATATTCTAGTGATACATGCATATCCATGTCTATAGCAGCACAATTCACAATAGCCAAATTATGGAACCAACACAGGTATCCTTCAACAGATTAATGGATAAAGAAAATGTGGTATATAGACACACAATGGAATTTTACTCAATCATAAAGAAGAACAAAATTGTCATTTGCAGGAAAATGGATGGAACTGGAGAATAGTATGCTAAGTGAGATCAGCCAGACTCAGAAAGTCAGGGTGGTATGTTTTCTCTATGTGGAAGCTAGAAAGAAAATAGGAAACACAAGGAACTTTAAATAAGGCAGAGAGCCAAGCTTGGTGGCACACACCTGTCATCCCAGTACTTGGGAGGCGGAGACAGGAGGATCACAGGTTTGAGGCCAGCCTCAGCAACTTGGTGAGGCCCTCAGCAACCTAGTGAGACCCTGTTTCAAAATAAAAAATAAAATAAGGCTGGGGGTACAGCCTAGGGGTAGAATGCCCCTGGGTTCAATCTCCAGTGCCATGGGAAGAAAAAGCAAGCAAGAAAGGAAGGAACGAACGAAGGAAGGAAGAAAGGAAGGAAGGAAGGAAGGAAGGAAGGAAGGAAGGAGGGAAGGAAGGAAGGAAGGAAGGAGGGAAGGAAGGAAGGAAAGTTGAAAGGGGTAAGGAAGAGAGGAAGGGGAAAAAGGAAGACTGAAGAAGGAAACAGTTCTGATAATACTACGGCAACATGTGAAGGTATTACTACCAATCTCACTAACTTATGTGGAGAGGGAGGGGGGACAGCAGGGTAGGATGTGGATGTAAATACACAGAGTTGTGTGCATGCATGTTTTTAACACATTGAACCTCACTATGATGCATAATTGCAATGGACTAATAAAATAATCTTTTAAAAAAGGATGACCTTGTCTTAATTTCATCTCATCTACAAACACCTATTTCCAAATAAAGCCATATTCATAGGTTCTGTGTAGATATGAATTCTGTGGAGACATTGTTCAACTCAGCACAGCTACTCCACTGCAACAGCAAATAGCCAACACACCGGAACACCTAAGTATATAGAGCAAATGTTAATAGGTCTAAAGAAAGAGATGAGATTGCAATACAGTGATAGGAGGGGACTTTAATACCCACTTTAAACAATGGACAGATCATCCAGTCAGAAAAGCAATAAGGAAGCACTGCTCTTGAACTACGCTTGAGACCACAGGGGGCTAACAGATATATAGAGAACATTCCATTTAACAGCCGCAGAATACACATTCTCAAGCACACACACAAGTTCTCCAGTATAGACCATATGCTAGTCCACAAAAGGGGTCTTAGCAAATTTAAGAAGATTGAAATTATATCAATTATTTTCTAATAACACTAGAATGAAACTAGAAATTAATAATAGGAGGAATATGGGATAATTTCCAAACGTGGACATTAAACTCCATAGTGACAGGTGTCACACACCACTACATGTCAGTGGCAGCCACCAGATGGCAGCAGAGGACCAGTCGATACATTTTACTTGCCAAACCAAGGCAAGGGAAGCCCTGAGCCCTGTTCACTTTAGGCAAAAGCAACAACTGCTGAGAGGTGCCATAGTCCTGGTGGGCTATTTCAGTCTCCATAGAGTACAACGAAGGCCCAACTCATTGTGTCGGTGGCAGAATTGCTGTTACCAGTCCAACGATGGCCCACTTCATCTCATCTAGATCGCTCTGTTCCCATAGACACCCTTAAAAGTTACAAAAAAAATGTCTCCCCAGGCTGTTGTAGCAGCTGTTCTTAGCTTATAGATATGCAGTGGGAATAATTGGATCCCAGGGATGCAGGGACCAATTGGTGGCACTGGACAGTCAAAGGCAAGGTAGATAGTGTTGCTATCATGGACAGCAGGGGCAAAGCAAAAATCACAACAGCCTGGCTCACATGGACCTACAGCGCTGACTACTTCAGAATGGTGTCCCAGGAGTGAAATAGACGGGAAGCTGACCATAGTCCACAAAGTTTCCAGGGGACCTGAGCTGCCCCTGATGAACTCGGTGCTCTCTAATATTGTGTTGCAGTGATAATGGTTCTGAAAACTAGACATGAGTCTTGTGATCATTCTGGGAAAGATACAAGCCTAAAACAGCAGGCTTCTACCTTGAGCAACTTGTTTTGAAAGTTGAGTAGCATAAGTTTAATCCAAGATGAAGTAATGTGTTGAATTCATTCACAAGATTGTTTTAGACTGAAAAACGTGGCTGACTATAGTGGGCTCTAGCGGACGCTGCTTGCTTTGTAGTCCCGCCACAGAAAGTCGCTCCTCCAGGTAGCTTCCTAACAACAGAGTCTTCTAGCACTAAAATGACTCGGAGTCAGATACAATAATTTGGAAAAATTATATTTAATATATGGGGGGCTGGGGAGGAGTTAACTGACAATTCTCCTGGCCCTCTGCAGCCAGCACCTTTTTTTTATTCATGGTTTAAACAAAGCAAATGGCAAGGAGGTCACGAGTTAAGTTTAGGTTCACAAGTTAAGTATTAGAGAAAGGCAGTCACTAGCTAGCTTTAGGGAGCGGCAATCACAAGCTAAGTTTAGGGAGTGGCAAGGTAAAACATTTCTGGGAGAAGAGGAGGTCATCAAAGACTACCTTTTGGTCCCATCTGGTCCCAGGAAGTTTGCTTGCAGGCAATTTCCACTTAGCATCTACTGTGTACATAGCTAAGCTGGTCCGAAATGGTGACCTCATTGAGTGGGCTAAGATGGCTCCCGACAGCTGACTCCCTTTCTCCTTCTGATCATTTGAACTTGAAGAATGGGGGGCATATTATTAAATAAAACCTGGCCACTTAATAGCTGTCATCAGATTATCTCTCTCCTCTGTCATGCTCAAATAACACTGTCACTCTGCAGGGCTCAATTTTTCCATGTTTTGAATGCTGTGTAAGTTCTTGCTTATACCTGTGCCCTGTCCCAGTCCCAGAGTGGAATTTCTATTCTGTTTCCTATAAGAATGGAAGCCTGTGTTATCTCAGAGTTTTCTAATTTGTGGCTCCAAAAGACCTAAGGGCCGATGCTGGCCTGGAATAGGAAGAACAGAGAGGGCATAGGGCTCAAGTGTGTATGTGTGGGGCGGTGTTGTAGGGATTCATTATCCCAACATAGCACTCACGCATTTCATAAGCAGCCATTGGGAAACACTGTTTCATTAAATTTAATGACTGGGGTCATTAAACTAGTAGCATATCTTGGAAATAAATATATAATCCATTTTCAAATGACAGTAGAGAGTACCATGGTAATAATTTGCAATTGTATTTAAAGGTATTATGAGACTCCCATTTACACTATGGCCCATTGATAGCATTCTAGGCTAAGTACAAAGGTATTGTAGAGTCTCTCAATTATCTGTTTTGGAACCCTTGTTCCATCAGTTAGTAGCTGCTTGGCTTTGGGGGATCTTCCATTCCTCCTCTCTACGATGTAGATAACTAGAGCACCTATTTCTACATATGGTGCAAGGATTGTAGGAGTTTGTCCATGGAATTATATGTAGAAATAGCTCAATTAATAGCTGCTGTCACTCTCACCATCAAATTGTTTCCCAATCACTGTTTATCAAACGAGCGTGTGCTGTGATGGGGTAAGTCTGTGCAGGGTGCCAATGTTGTAAAAGGCTCCTCATCCTTTGGAATATTGGGGCCTTGGTCCAGGGGAAGTCCAAGGTGAAAGTCTTGGATGTGGTCCTGCACACTTCCTCATCTACTTTGTCTGTAACTTTCTTCCAGTCCAGTCAAAAACCTATGGAATTTCTTCCTTCCAAGAACAAAGTCCCTTCTTGGAGAATAGTTGCTCTTCTGGATCCAGTCACGTGTCTGGGGATCTGGGCTGCTCAGCAGGATCCAGCCCTTTGGCCGGGGTGATGAGTGCAGAGGCAGAAGCGTGGCTGGAGCCTGAGCGATCAAGTCTGTCCCGAGGGCTCTCACACTGTGGCTAAGTTCCAAGCTGCTGATACCGTTTGCTACCTTGGGACAAATTAGCTTAGAAAACAAAGCACACAAGAGAAGAGACAAGGAACGGGAATATAAAGCACAGCCAGCCAGTTTCCCCATTTTTTTCTGACAATGGAAGTTTTTAATGCATGCCATTTCATCCAATGAATTAATATCACCTGGGTGCAGTTGCAGTGCTCTCTATTCCTGCTCAGGAGGTGACTTGAAGGAAGGACTGGCTTTTGGCAATCTTGTCCTGGACACATCACACAGTTAGGACTCACCTCAGAAACAAAACACAAGCTGGGTGTGGTGGTGCATGCCTGTAGTCCCAATACTTGGGAGGCTGAGATAGGAGGATCACAAGTTCGAGGCCAGCCTCAGCAACTTACTGAAACCCTCAGCAACTTAGCTAAACTCTGTTTCAAAAATAAATAAATAAAATAAGGCTGGAGTGTAGCTCGGAGGTAGAACGTACCTGGGTTCAATCCCCAGCACCAAAAAAAAAAAAAAAAAAAAAAGAACCAAAATGTGCCCATTCACATAATCTCTGGTGCTGCTCCCACAGGGCCCTCTGCATCAAGGAGCTACATGTACCCTCAGGGTCAAGGAGCTATAGGTAGTAACAAGCCTGCAGTAAACTAAGTCATGAACTCGAAACCCCTGCCAGTGACCAGACTGGTTAAGACAGGTGATCAATCACCAGCCTTAACTGGAGGTGGCTTCCAATTGTGTTCTTTTGGATTTCCCAAAAGAAAAGTTACATTCAGCATTTAAATTCTTTGATAAAAGACAACATATGTGCCATCTGATCAAAAGACATCATGCATATTTTAAAACGAGGAACATTCTCAAATATGCAATAATGTGTTTGTTTTCAAAGAATAATAGATTAAAATCTCATTGCAAAGCAAAACTGTTCTGCTTTGCTTACTAGAATAGCTCAGCTTCAGTAAAAAATTCAGTATGGAGCCCTAAATGAGGGCCTTATCTACAAACTGCAGTTGAGCATGTAAGGGTTCAGGGGGTTAAGTAGTTCGGACAATGTCACACAACTAAACAAATGCTGCGGCCAGGACTCCCCACCTAGGTCACTGTGGTATAAACTCTACCAATAGCCAGATGGCAGAGCAGCTCCCTCATGCCACCTCAGGGTGACTATTATCAATAGAAGCTCTAACATTAAGGACTCCCTTACCCAGCATACTACTCTCTATTTCCATCCATTTTCCTGCAAGGGACATAATTTTGTTCTTCTTTATGACTGAGTAGAATTCCATTGTGTGTATATCCCATAAAAAATGAAGGCTCATAGGTTTTTCTTCCTATGTGGGAGCTAGGGAGAAATTGGGACCCAAAAGGGACTCGAGACAAAGGAGGAGGAAACCCAGTGGAGCGATGAAGGAGGTGTAGGGAAGGAAGGTGGGTGGGGGGAAGGAGTTTTGATGAAGGAAACCTTCCATTGACACCATGTGCATATACAAAATTATTAATGTCAATCTCAATTTCATGTGTGGGAAGGGGAGGGAGTGGATGGGAGCCGGAGGAAGCTCACCAAGTGCTCTGTGCATGTATGTCTTTATCACTCTGAACCTCATGATGGATGATTACAATGCACCAATAAAAATAAATATAAAAAAGAGCTCCCTCTTTCCCAGCTCCTCAGGGCCTGTGAGATCCTCTGCCCACACAGTAACTTCAGGGGGACAGTGCAAACAGACTCGGAAACTAAGAGGCTTCAGCAACTTGAGCAGCTCATTCTCCAAACATTTACCGAGACTGGCAGGTGGGAAGAGCTCAGACCACAGATGCTGAGAGTCCTGGCTTTAAGCTTGGGCTCCTCCTCTTCCTACCTCTGAGAACTTGGCTAAGCCCGTGGCTATCACCCAGTGCCCCTTCTCCTTCTGTGAAATAGGAAGGACCTCTGTGTGCCAGTGGCATGCCACAGGAGACCGCCCTTAGTTAAAGTGGGCACGGGGCTAGGCAGCTAGGACATTGTAGTTCCAGTCATTTTATTCCCTTCACAGATGTTACTGCAAGGGTCCTCACCTCACCAAGGAGGGTCATTGCAAGATGAGCTCCCCTACTGTCCTGGCTGCTGTGCGAAGGGAAAGGCTTGCAGGAAGCAGGTCTGATGACACACTCCTAAATCCCCTCTTCACTGGATTCCACCCAGCACTTTCCCTATAGGAACTGGCTTCCTCTGAGGGGTGTGGCTGGGTGGAGAGTGAATAAATCATGACAGGTATGCATGTTATAAAATCCTCAGCAACTCCTATAAATATCCAACCCTGCCTGGCACTGCAGCTCAGAGGATTGCAAAGCTGCAGCTCACTCCCACATCTGGATCGCACTGGATCTGCATGGTCAGAACAAGGTAGGAGCCTGGCTCGGTTAAGGCTGTCTCTTCTGTCCCCAGTTCTCACCCCACGTGAGGACCTGGGCTTCCTTGGGAATGGATTCCTCCATGGACAAGTGGGAGCCCAGTCCCAGTGCCCCACATAGTGAGTGGGTACTCTGTGGCTCTAGCCTCCTGTCCCACCCTGCAGTGCTTCAGCCTGCACTCCTGAGACTTCTTTTCCCCATAGCAGGGGGTGGGCAAGCTCCCAGGTACAAATGAGATCACTGCCATTTCCTGGGCCTTCCCCTCTTCCAAACAAAATTCTATATGTTAAAAAAATGCAGTACAGATTATATGAATTATCTTATCAATGTGGCTTATACTAAAACAAACCTTGTCTAGTTCACGGCTTCCTTATTCTTTGCCAGTATTTTCTGAAGATCAGTATAAAGATGAAAAGCAAGAAATGATCATGGGGGGCTGATAGGAACATAGGTGTGGTCTGGCTGCCCATACCAGCTGTGTCACTACTCATTAAAGAATCTTGAATTATTTTATTGCATACCTGAGCTTTAAATGTCACAGCTGTTACCTTGGGTGATATACTAGTAGCTACGTGCCCTGGTTCTTGTATGGGTTAAACAAGGTCAGAATTAAATGCTGGATTAATGCTTAGCACATTGTGGCAGAACAGTCCAGTCCCCAGTGAGCAAGACTCATAGGCTGGATTAGGAAGCAACGAGTTTTATTCACCTGTGAGGCTCAGAGGGCAAAGCTCAAGGTCTGAGCCCTGAGCCCAGGCCATACATCTCTTTTCAAAAATAGCCAACTTAATTTTTAGGAAGTGGAAAATTTTTACCTGACGTAAGCAACTTACAGGAACAGAAGAGCGGTCAGCCCCTATGTCATTCTATGCTCTGGTAGGAAAGGGCCTTATGTTGTGGTTGTGGCTGCCCAGAAAGTCCCAAGTATGTTTATCTTGGGAGGGGGTCTGAGGAGAAGGCTTTTTTCTCCTGGTCCCTTCTTCTTCAGCCAGAAGTTGTTTCCTGGGACAAGGCCGGGCTCCTGCCTCATTGCCCCCTTTTGAGACTTCTCAATTCTACTTAAGGAGAAGCTCTCAGTCTTTGAGGATGGCCTCTGTCACAGCCATTATCTATCTCTGGGAATAAGAGGGCTAGACTCTTACAAGTTTTATTGGGGAGATTTTCTTTTCCTTCAAAGAGGTCTAAAAGGCATCTCAAACCAATCTCAGCCGAATTCCACCCCAAATAAAAGGAACAATCCTTGTCTGTGGCCAACCAGTGGCACATGCATAGCAATCTGTCTTGTTGGATGCCTTTAAAGAGTATTTAACCCATTCCAGCCATGTACTGGTATCTCCAAACCTGGTTTCTATTTCCAAGGTCTGTTTTAAATCTTTAATTTCTACTATAGTTACTTTTGAGGGGTGATTTTGTTTACTTGGGGTAGTGGAGGAAGAAGAGGGGATTTCCATTGGCTGGACTGTGGGCTTTGGGGAGGGTTTTATGAACTGGAGTCTAAATAATTTTATGGGATCCCCACCATAGACATTTGCTCCCAACCCAAAGGTTCTATTTAAGAGATCGACCTGAGTGGCATCTTGAGTTATTAGGTTGACTCGGTTACACTTGTGAGTTAGCCCATCACTAGGAGGGGAGCCCTTTGTAAAATGAAGCTTGTCTTTGATCCAGGGACAGTAACCTCCCAGTGATGTCCAACCTTGAAATTCAGTAGTCCAGCATACATCTAACCACTCTCCACAAAGTCTGGTTTCAACAGCCCTCAAACAGTCCCATCTGGAAATGCTGTTTATGATAACATTTGGTCCAGTCTGAGTATATGGACATAAATACTTATCTACTGATGAAAACTGTCTTTCACCATTTAAGACTCTGTGATTTATAATATTACAGGCATAGAATTGGATGACAATGGGTCCCTCTGCTACAGTTATATTAATGACAAAAATACAGGTAGTTGGCTGCAGTAAAACTAAGAGTTTCCCCCAGATGATGAAGATAGCCAATTGTTTTTCCATCTTAGCTGTATATAGTCAAACTAGGTAGCTGAGGCTGGCCGCGAACCCAGATCCTCCTCTCTCAGCCTCCCAAGTACTGGGATTACAAGCATGCGCCACCACGCCCGGCTCCCCTAGTCAAACTAGGTAAACATCTAAGTATTAAAATTGGAACCACTGCAAACCCCACCAATAGGATTAACCCCAAGGTACTTATCATACAAAAAACAGGAGTCCGATTTTGTATCATTAGATGTGATGCTCCTCAATCTTCTGTCATGCACAGCCCAGACAGCTTCCAGGTGTGACTGGAGCAGGACAGGTTGTCTTCCTCAGGATTAGCTTGCTTGGCTCTCCAGGTTCTTTGTGAGCAGTACAGTGTGCTGCCCCTGGTGCCATTGGCTCTGGGGCTTTTGACTGTAGGTGGCTATGGTGGATTCAAGCCGCAATATCCTCGATTTTTGCTGCTGTTGGGGTGGTAAGAATAACAGTAATGGGCCCTCTCCACTTTGCCTTGAGGGGAGCTTGATTCCAGTCTTTGACCCAAACTAAGTCTCCGAGCTTATAGGGATGGACGGTGGTGGTCAGACTGACTGGTACCCTGTCTAGCACCCATTTATATAAGTCATGGGGGACCTTTTCTACTTCCTTCATAAACTGGTGAGCTTCACACAACCTTCCTGGAAGCCCTTGGAGGATAGGAGGGGGTTGAGCAAACATCATCTCATAGGGAGAATATCCTGTTCTCTTAGTGAGAGAATCTTAAACAGTACTAAGGATAAGGCTTAGACCCAAGTTAGCTTGGTTTCCTGCCACATCTTGCCTAATCCAGTCTTTATAGTTCTGTACATTTTGTCTACTTTTCCTGAACTCTTTGGCCTACATGTAGAATGCAACTTCCAAGTGATACCCAAGGCCGCTGTCACATTCTGGGAGACTTCTATCATGAAGGCCCATCCATTGTCTGGTCCTATGTGTAGGGGCAGTCCATATCTGGGAATGATTTCTCTGAGTAAGGTTCAAGTTACCTCCCTGGCCTTCTCTGTCCAGCAGGGGTATGCTTCTACCCACCCAGTCTGAGTGCATATTATGGCTAGGAGGTATCTATATCCATTACATGTTGGCAGTTCAGAAAAGTCATTTTGTACATTTTCAAAGGGGGCTGCTCCTACAACCTGTATTCCGGGAGGGAGTTCAGATCCTTGACTAGGATTGTTTTTGCTGCAGGACATGCACCACTGCACAATCCCTTTCACTAGGGCTGCCAGATGATGTATGTAGTAATACTGGAAGCTTTTCAAGGTTTTATCACCCAATGTGAGTGGATTTATGTGCCTCCCACACAATAATTGGTTCAAGCTTGTAAGGAATGCCTATGTGGTTATCAGGCAGTAGTATCCATTTTCCTGGGGTTTCAGTTGCCTTTTCCCATTTTAGCCACTCCCACTCTTGGAGCTCCTAGGAGGGGACATGTTCAGGTACCCAGGGCAGGAGTAGGGGCTCTAGCAGGTGGTCAGGCATGGTAAGGGGTTTGGGGGCGGCCCTTTTGTTTAACTGTCAGCTTTGGAATTCCCTTGTACCGCATGGCTGGCTCATCTTTGATGTCCTCAACAGTACATGATGGCCACCTTTGTTGGTTTCCAAACAGCTTCAAGCATCTTTAGGATCTCTTGAAGGTGCTTTCGGTCCTTTCCACCAGAATTTAACAGTTCCTTCTCCTTGTAGAGAGCTCCGTGGATATGCAGAGTTAAGAAGGCATACTTAGAGTTGCTGCCACCAACTCTAGTGCCCAATTAACTAAGCCTTCTGGGCTGAAGTGCCAGCTGGGAGGGGCTCTGCCTCCAGGACACTGTCCAAAGTTACAACAGCATACCCTGCTTGTTGTTCCCCCTATTGATTTATGAAACTGCTCCCATCCACAAACATTTCTAAGTCTGGGTAAGAGTAGGGGCAGTCTTTTAAGTCTGTCTTTCCTAAGTAGATCTGTGCCAGCACTTCCTCATAGTCGTGGATGGCAGCTCATCACTGAGTGGCAGCAGAGTTGCCAGACTTAGGGTATGCACCGTTTCAAACTCTCTTTGAGGATTCTCTGCAAGGGCCCACAGGCACAGTGGCTATCCTGCAGTGACATAGTATGGTTGCTTTGAGAGGTAAGCGAATGGCTGATACTAAGACCCAATCCACTGGACCAGAGCCCAGGCTGCTGTTTTCTTTCTTTCAGAGATGAACAAGGTGGAAATCTTTTCTAGGTCCCCGAGCCCCAGGGCGGAGGCAGTGGGCAGTTGCTTTTTGAGCTGCTGAAAGGCCTGCTGCTGCTCTTTTTCCTATACAAATGGGCCTTTATCTCCCCTCTTTGTAGATTCATAGAGGGGTTTTGCTATGACAGCAAAATTTGGAATCCAGGTGGGACAGAACCCCACTGCTCCCTAAAACTCTTGGAGGGCTCTCTGGTTGGTGGGTACTGGGATGGCTTGGATGCCTCTTTTTGTCCTGCCCCCAATAGTCTTTCCCCTCTCTGAATGGTGAGCCCCAGATATTTTACTTTTTGTTGACAGACCTGGGCTTTTTTCTTAGAGACTTTATAACCACAATGCTCTAGAAGGGTGAGCAGCTGGCCTATTCCTTTGGCACAGCCTTCAAGAGTCTCATGTCTGAGGAGAAAGCTGTCAACATATTGGAGGAGGGTGCAACCCAAGGAGCAGGAAGGAAAATAGCTGAGGTCATGAGCCAGGGCTTCTCTGAAAATGGTGGGAGAGTTTTTAAATCCTTGGGGCAATCTGGTTCAGGTTAACTGGTTTTTGGTACCAGTTCTTGGATTCTCCCTCTCAAAAGTAAACAGTTCTTGGCTCACGGGAGCCAGATGGATGCTAAAGAAGACATCTTTCAGGTCCAGACACATGAATCAGGTCGCAGTGGCTAGGAGTAAACTGAGGAGCATGTACAGGTTAGGCACTGTAGGATGTAGGATGATAGTGGCTTGGTTGTTGGCTCGCAAGTCCTGCATTGGTCGGTAGTCCTGGGTTCCCTACTTTTGACTGGCAAGAGAGGAGTGTTCCACTGGGACTGACACGGCGTGATAATACCATGTTGTTGGAGTCTCTCTAGGGGGGGCTGGATTCCCTCCAGGGTTAGTCGGGGATTGGGCACTGCTGTTACTGCACTGATAGGGCATCAGGGCGAAGTTCAATGACTACCGGTGCCTGGAATCTGGCCATTCGAGGTGGATTGTCCTCAGCCCAGACTGGGTCACCGGGCTGCTACCTTTGGGCTGATGGACCCCCACTTTTTGCCCCTCAAACAGTCTCCACTCTTCTTGGGTCATTTGCAGGAAGCAAATCAGCTGACAGGTTGGCACTGACAGCTTCATTTTACCCTTCTCTGAGAAAGTAATGGTAGCTCTAAGTTTGCTGAGGAGGTCTTGACCCAGTAGCAGAAACGGACAGTCTGGCATACATAGAAATTGGTGAATGACTTCTCTTCACCTAGGATGCATTGGTGGGGGATGAAAAACATTTGGGAGACACTCTCCTTGTTGCTCCAATTATGTCGACATGTTGATTGGGGGGAGGCTATTGGACTGGTGACCACCTAGTGTTTTGCCCCACTGTCGACGAGGAACCAGGGGTCATGCCCCCCTGCACTGTCATTCAGAACATGGGCCCCTCGGGGGCTTCAGGGCCCAGTCCCCTTCAGTCATCAAAATAACCGGCCTGGCAGAGGAGCTGGGGAGGAGCCTGATGACCCCTCTTGGGGCCCCCAGCCCTTTTTTTTAAGTGCCCAAGTTCCTTGCAGAATGCACATTAGTTGAGCTAGCAACAGTCAGGCCAAGTAGAAGCATGGTGTTTCCAGTTGAGAAGGTCAGTCATAGTAAAGCGCTGGTATACAATCATGGGTTGACCAGGCTGCAACTGTCTGTGTTCATCCATGGTGGGGGCTCCCTGAATTTGCCACCAGGTAGCAGAAGGGTGTCATGATCAGGGGATTGGCCACCAGGTAGCAGAAGGGTGTCATGATCAGGGCTTTCAGGGGGGTGATCCCGGGACCTCAAGTTCAAGGAGGGACCTGTTGGCAGTGGCATTGGCCACAGTGGGTATAGTGGCAGTTGAGGGGAAGCGTGGGACTGGGACAGGTGGATGGCGGAGTTGGGGTCCCCTGCCTCAGGACTTGAGGGCCAGTCAGATGGGCCAGGAGGTGCTGACTGGGGAGGGGTACTAGAGGTGTCAGTGTAGCCTATGGCTGCCGCACAGGCAATGGGACATATGGTGGCAGTGGGCCTGGATCCTCTGAGGGACTCTCCAGAATGGGTGGCAGCTGGGTTTCCCCAGGCGTTGCTTCTGATTTTCTACCTGCCTACTAGCTCCCTGTCCCTTGGCAAGTAAGATTTGGGAGACCGGACCTTGCAACCAGGGAGGGGGGTTCTGAACTAGATGGAGGCAGGTGTCTATGTAGGAAAACTGGTCCGGATGTCCTGGACTATCTGTGACTTGGTCCCAAATGTGTCGTGTGATGCCTGAATCCAATGAACCTTCCAATGGCCAGCCTTCTCAGGGGGTCGGTCATTCTACTTCACACAAAATACAAAACTTTCCTGGGGTTAGCTTGAATCCATGTTCACCTGCATAAGCCTTTCCAAAATTCCTAATCATGAGGCCAAGGGGCACGGGTTTATTTTGTTTCCCTCCCATTCTGACCTAGAAAGTCCAGTCTAGTGCCAGGACGCCTAAAACAGATAACAGACAACACCCGCTTCTTCCCCGCCCAGCCGTCCTCCTTCCTTCTTGTGTAGGTGTTTCAGCTGCTCCTGAGCAATAGGCAGATCAGTATAAGGCCCCTGATTCGGTCAGACCAAGGACTGTTTAGGTCCTTACTGGACTGCCACTTAGCCATTACAGGATGGCTCTGGATCCAGCAGCAGACTCTATACTCGCTTCGGTCCTGTGAGGTGAAAACTGGAGTCTGACCTCAATGTCCGCCTCAGTCACACACTTACATTTGCCATTTACAGACACCCAACCTGAATCCTGAACTGAATTCTGGTTTCATGTCCCTCAGACACTACTCAGGGAATTCCCAAGGGGGTGATCAGACCTCTCTTCCACTATTCTGATGGCAGGACCTGACTAAGCCCAGGGCAGCCTACGTCCCTGCTGAGAAATGGCTCATTCCACCTCCTGCCTAAAACCTCGGCAACTGTTAGTCTTGGAGTCAACCACCTCTGGGTGAGGTCTCTGGGGAGGGGGCAAAGAAGTCTCCAGTGCGTTCTGTAGACCGACGTTGGTGTTAGGGAGGGCCGACTCCCAAGACACAAACAGGAGGAGGCAAAGTGCCCTGGGTCCCATCCAGAGGTCCCATCCCTGGGTCCCATGGCCAGAGTGAAAGATTGGTTTCCCAGCCAATGCACTAAAATGTTGCAGGAAACTCTGGTCTCCGGTGTGCAAGACCCAGAGGCCGGATTAGGATGCAATGAGTTTTATTCACTCGTGAGGCTCTGAGGGCAATGCTCCAGATCTGAGCCCTAAGCTTAGGACATATATGCCTTTTTATACAATAGCCAACTTAATTTTTAGGAAGGGGGAATGAGTGGAAAATTTTTACCTAGCGTAGGCAATTTACAGAAGCAGAAGAGCATCAGCCTATATGTCATTCTATGCTGTAGTAGTCAGAAGTCTTACGTTGTGGTTATAGCTGCTTGGAAAGTCCCAAGTATGTTTATCTTGGGAGGGGGTCTGAGGAGGAGGCTTTGTTCTCCTGGTCCCTTGTTCCTCAGCAAAAATTTGTTTACTGGGACAAGTCCTTGCTCATACCTCACATAATGGGTATCATATAGACATGGAATTCTCGTGTATGTGTGCATGTGTGTGTGTGTTTTCCCTTTTACTTTCCACCTAATAAAATCCATGTGGTTTGGTGTGGCATTGAAAGTCATCCTCTTGATCCATTGAATTTTTTCCCTCAAAATACACTGATTAAAGGTTTCATGCATGCTTAGCACTGTGATGCACAGGGCTCCTTCAGCCTTGTAGTCTACACAATCTGGTTGAAATTCACCTCCCTACATCCTGTTTCACTTTGTCCCATCATCTCCAATGACCTCCCCATCTTCTTGCCTTTCCTGGGGCTCTTCCTTCCTTCCAAAATTAAATGCTCCTTCTACTCCACAGAACCACCCAACTCGGTGGGTCCAACCCCATGCATGTTCGAGCTCTACATCAGCATCACTTTTCATGACATTTCCATGACTCCTACCTGGTCCTTTCTCATTCTGTCACCATCTGTGTCCATATAGGCTTGTGGGAACACCAGCACATTGGAGCTAGAAGAGAGTTGATTGATTAATTATTTCAACCCACACCTTGATTTCCAGGTAAGAAACCTGAGGCCCAGAGGAGAATGACTTATCCAAGGTTGAATATAGGACACAGAGGAGACAAATGCATGGTCAGCGCTGTTGAAATCCCCGCAGTGCAGCCTCTAAGCTCTTGAAGACCCAAGGCTTTCTCATTCACCTTAGTGTGTTCAACTGCTCG